>JACXGM010001956.1:20735-50431 GCA_016801145.1 Umbra pygmaea | reverse complement strand
GGAAGGGAAAGAACACATCTCCTCCAGACAATCTCTCGGGGTATCTAATGTCCGATTTACAAATGCTGTTGGCGCACCGCTTTACCGTCCTGCTTGGAGTCAATTTTTGTCGGACCTGCTCACATTGTTACGGTTGCTATGATGTGTGATTGGACAATGGCAGTTTTGGGGGAGGGGCCGGCGATAGGTCAATTGGGAGAGGAGAAATTTATTTAAAAAAACACCTAATATTTAAAAAAAGATTCTCTTTTTTAAAAGAAAATGTGTGCAGATACAGAAACTAGGCCAAAACGATGTTCCGGTAATCTCCGTGCTAAGTTACTATGTCATCATAGACAATATTGTGAAATGTAAGCGAGAAGGTGGAAAATATTGCTACACATTTCTTCCAATTCCAGGAGGATGCCCGTGTGCTGGAATTGTGATTTAAAATAAGATTGACAATCCCCGGGAAGAGTTTGGTTCCATTACCTTGAACACCAATGTCCAGTCCGTCACATCCAAATTGAAATCCATTGAGCAATCAGTTGTCCAGTAGTCCATTGACTCATATTTGTTTTCTGTCCCTTCTAGATTCATGTGAGGGAGAAAATTACTTTGTTGACCTGCCAGTTAAGGAAAAAGACCTGGACTTTGCAGGGTAAGGGCAATATTAATCAATTTTAATATTAATAAATCAAAACATTGCATCAAATTGTTATTGTGTTTTGAAATTAAATCTGTGTTTGTGTGTTGCAGCAATTTGAAGGCCAAGTCTAAGAAACGTAAAAACGGGGACATGGATGACTCTGATTCAGACATGGACGATGAATTGGATGATGATCTGGATGATGATGAGGTGTCCCTGGGCAGTATGGATGAGGAGGACTTTGGAGATGAACTGGAGGAGGAGGGTGGGACCTTTATGGACGTCTCTGTAATGGATGATGATGATGATGGTATGTACGATTACTAAAGCCTCTGTAATGGATGATGATGATGGTATGTACGATTACTAAAGCCTCTGTAATGGATGATGATGATGATGGTATGTACGATTACTAAAGCCTCTGTAATGGATGATGATGATGATGATGATGATGGTATGTACGATTACTAAAGCCTCTGTAATGGATGAGGGTGCTGGTATGTACGATTACTAAAGCCTCTGTAATGGATGAGGGTGCTGGTATGTACGATTACTAAAGCCTCTGTAATGGATGAGGGTGCTGGTATGTACGATTACTAAAGCCTCTGTAATGGATGAGGGTGCTGGTATGTACGATTACTAAAGCTCACTATTTTTTTTCCAGTTCTTTTCCTCACCTTTACTACAACTGGGGATTTCTTTTTAGGCTTTGTTTTTCAGAATAATCAATGGGTGCAGTAACTGCAAATAAAATAGGTTGTTGGGTCTTTGACTTTACAGGGCCTTTGTTTTGAAGGTACTTTCTTTGTTTTTAAAACAGAATAATAGGAAGAGACAGGCTCGGTAGACAGGCCTCTAGAGGGAGACAGAGAGGAAAGGCACAGACCCCAGACACAAGATGTGTTTAGTGTTACTTTTATTTTACCAGACAAGTTGACTGAAAACAGCTTCTCATTTACAGCAACGGCCTGGGGAGAAGTGGGGGGAGGGAAGGGGATGAAAGAGCCAATTAAAAGCTGGGGATGATTAGGTTGCCATGAGGGTAAATGTGTCCAGGACACCGGGGTTAACACCCCCACTCTTACGATGAGGACCATGGGATCTTTAGTGACCGAGTCCCATCTGAAATACAGCAACTTACACAGGGCAGAGGGAAGAGTGCCCCCTACTGGCCCTTCAACACCACTTCAGCACCATTGGTTTTTCCTCCAGAGACCGACCAGGCCCGACCATGCTTAGCTTTAGAAGCAAACCAGCGGTCATGTACAAAGGGGTATGAGGGATCCAGAGCTGGGCGCTAAAACAATACACCAGGCTCTGGCACGTTATAGAGCCCTTGTTACAGTCAATATTTTCATGCATTCTGAGTATCCATAGCCTGACAAGCCAAACCCACATCAAGATGTTGGGTCTGGGAACTCACCATTGGCAGGGCTCAATCCGAGGGGCGGGATAAATGGTTGTCTTTCAAATTCCACAACCAACCAGAGCAACGAAGTGTCCGGTTGGCGACACTCCGAACACATCTTCCATTTGGGAGAATGACTTAAGTGCCGTTCTTTTCTCAAAGTAAAACCTAACTCTTCCAGAGTCGCGGACAAAGCCGATTCGAAAGGCAGCAGCAGCCATCTACTTTGTTTTCCGTAATTACGTTAAGCCCGCCCACCGACTCTATACACGATGTGATTGGCCTGACCAGAATTTGTTTTCCAGCTCACAAAGCCAACAGAGAGTTGCTAGACTGACCCTAGCTGCAAATTATATTTGCTGCCGCTAGGGTGCGTCTAGATTTCTAGGCTAGAGTATCAAGCCTTTGCTGTGGAGCTTCCACCAAAACAGTGAGACAAGTGCAAATTTCCATCCATTAAGAGAAGCCCAAACAGAAGAATATCTGATATTGATCTACTGGTATTGAAGTACATATCTATAAATAAAATATAATGCCTTAAAAAGCTTTTTTTAACAACTCATATCAAATATTTTTTCCTTCAATATTCAGATGAGTTGCAGGTTCCTGACATCACTCCAGGTTCTAAGAAAAGCAAAAGGAAGGCATCTGAGGAGCTGGATGTGGGTGGCCCTAAAGGTTAGTACAGGGCCTCAAGTTTTGTCTTTATTCTACTGTGTATAATCTTGCCGACAATGTTGAAGTGTCAATTTGTCAATTCTAGGTTCCAAATCCGGGAAGAAAAAGAGAGGGCGTAAGGACACAGACATAATTGCGTCTGCTGAAGAGGTGAGATGGTTGAGTCGTATTTGACCCGAGTCACTTGTAAAATGTATTATTTGTTAATACTAAATGCTTTGTTTTACAGGTTGGGGTGTTATTGGATAAAAACGCTGGCATCAAGTTTGACAACATGGGCATGAATGCAATGGCCAACAAAGACAAAGCAGGTTAGAATGATACTTGTTTACAAAATCGGTACAACCTACAGAAAGCAAGAAACTGACTCAAAGCCACAGGACACATGATTTTACTCAGTGGGCTAGATACTAGCCGAAATCCGCAGCATATACCAACGGAGTCCATGTTACAGCAGTACAAAGAACAGCCATTCATACGCTGCAGTACTTCTTCACTTGTGGATACACCGTAGACAACAGTTTCTCAAATTCAGTCCATGTTGTGATGTCTTTTCACTTAAAGCTGAATGTTCAACAGAGTGAGCCAATGCTCTTTCCTGATATTTGTTGTCTCTTCCAGGTGTGAAACAGCTCAAATGGGAAGCCAAAAGAGATGACTGGATACAAGGAAGAGATGTAAAGACCCTGCGAAGGAAAAAAGCCATGTTTAACAAGAAACATTTTGGCAAGCCAAGGGCTGGCAAAAAGAATTTTAAAAAGAAGTGATAATTTCTGGGTAATTCCAGACCTGTGGTTGCATATTTGCCACAACACAAACCTCTATGCTTTTTTGGACCAATCTTCAAGGTCTTTCTCTCGTATCCCATAAACTCCAGCATATTCATTGGACTTGTAATAAACTAAGAGGTTAGAAAGTTATGGTTTTATAAACTATGAAAAGGTTTGTATACTAACAGATCATGTCTGGTGTGTAATAAATGTAACTGGAGATAAACAAATAATTAACTGGTTTTGTACGTTTTGAAATGCAAATCTCTTACCTTCCAGAACTGAGGGAAGCCGGTTATTCATACTGTTCCTGAAATCTACAAAAGCAAATTGAATCAATATTTATATAAACCAGAGTCAGTGTCCAGTGTTCTTTTTTATAAACATTTAAATCAAATCATACCTTGGCTAGAATTCATCTGGTAATAAAGAACATAAGCACCCATCACGCCTGCCAATTCGAGTAGAATTAATCCTTTGAAAAGTGTCTTTGCTAACGGTGCAAATGGTTTTGGGGCCATCTAGGGAAAACAAAACTTTGTAAGGTTATTTTACTGGAGCTCACAATGCATTTATTCAGCCAATGAGGCTGCAGTATTGAAATAATACACTGCTTAAAAACATTTATGGAATACTCAAATCACACATCGAATCTCAACGACCGAAACATATTAAAGACCCAAATATTTATTTGAACATTGTGTTAAGTTGTAATCACCAACCAATTGAGGGCTGGAATTAAACCCACACTGAAAATCAAAGTAAGCAATTGAAATCAAAAGATGTTCCATCTTGTGTCGATTTCATCATCGCAACTCATAATGTGACTCAGCAGCATGCATGGCAGCTACACTTGGGCATGCTCCTGATAAGACGGAGGATGGTGTCCTGAGGGATCTCCTCCCAGACCTGGCTCAAGGTATTAGTGAGCTCCTGGACAATCTGTGGTGCTACTTGGCGGCTTCGGGTTCACCGATGCATGACGTCCCAGAGGTTCTCAATTGGAATCCGTCCCAGGGGTTTTCAATTGGAATCCGTCCCAGAGGTTCTCAATTGGAATCCGTCCCAGAGGTTCTCAATTGGAATCCGTCCCAGAGGTTCTCAATTGGAATCCGTCCCAGAGGTTCTCAATTCGAATCCGTCCCAGAGGTTCTCAATTGGAATCCGTCCCAGAGGTTTTCAATTGAATTCCGTCCCAGAGGTTCTCAATTGGAATCAGGTCTGGGGAACGTGAGGGCAAGTCAATGCAGCCAGGGTACCGTTGGCTAGCACATGGAGGTCTGTGCCACCCTCCAAGGATATGCTTTCCAAGAACATCACTGACCCACCGCCAAACCGGTCATACTGGAGAACATTGCAGGCCGCATAGCGTTCACCACGGTGACTCCAGACTCCTTTCTGTCGTGTGCTCAGTGTGAACCTGCTCTAATCTGTAAAGAGAAAGCGGCACTAACGGTGAACCTGTGAATGGCTGCACAGTACTGGAGGTAATTTTTTAGGGCTCTGGCAAATGGGTTGATGCCCTTCTATGGCCCTGTCCTTGGGTTAGGGTTCCTTGTAACGGCCTGTCTTCTGGAATCTCAAACATGCTTAAGTGTACTGGGAGACACAGCAAACCTTTTTGATACGGCACATATGGATGTGATAACCTGGAGTAGCTGGACTACCTGTAAGGGCTGCAGGTACTGCCTCATGTTACCAGTAGTAACCAGGACACTAGCAATACAGAAGAATCAGTCAGTAAGAATAAGGAGAGAGCAATTGTCTGTGGCCACCACCTGCAAAACCATTCCCTTTTTAAGTGTTGTTTAGCTGTTGCCTCACCAGTGCACCTGTTGTCACTTTCGTTTGGACCAAAACAGGTGACATTGATTCACAATCATTTATGCTTCCTAACTGGACAGATTGAAATCCCTGAAATTTAAATGAGTTGGTGTTATATTGATGATTACATGTTCTATAAATTTTTTGAAGCAGTCTATATTTTTAGAAAGGACTGTTTGAAATTGTTTAATTTACTAAACATCGAGAAAACAGATTTACTGTAGCTTTCTCAACGGATCAAAATATTTAGTTAACTAGTTATATCCGTCTGACTACTCCACAGTACTTTAGCCTACCAAACATAACATATGTCCAAACACTAAATCACTGACCTTATTTTGTAGTAACTGTATACCCTCGGCAACTAGTATCACTTAGTAAGTATATAACAAAATGCAAGTCGTAACGAATAAATAAATAACATGTAATTGTTGTGCAGTAGTATTCTGCGATAAAAAACACCCACCGTTCCTTGTGCCCTTGTGTAATGAAATTGTACTTCCTGAGTGCTGTACGGAAGCTCGAGTGAGACAGTTCTTCGATGAAAATCCGTTAAACAAGGCTATCACTACATGAAACTACGTGAGGTCTACACAAGGGGTCACTGTACTCAACGAACTGTCACGGCACGATAAACAAATTAACTTGTTTAAAAGCAAATAATTGGGGTTAACTTGTCCTAGTTGTCGAAAACCTTAAGAAAGCATATTTCTGAAGAGAGATAATATTTTCCCTTTAAAAAAAGTCTCCTTTCACCTACAATGTGAGACACCACATCAGCAGGTGTACTCACAGATGTACTAAATACTCTGTGCTGTTATGTGTTCAGCCTACTTTTGTCTGTTCAGTACTATGAATGTAAAATATTGGTCTTACTTTACACAAACTATAACTTATAAAGACTCTTTATTGCATTATTTATTTAACCAGGTAGGTTGACTGAGAATAAATTCTCATTTGCAGCTACAACCTGGGTAGGTCACACAAAATTACGAAGTACAGGAAACAAGTGAAGCAATTAAAATGCAAGAAGAAAGCAACACAATCACATAAATCAAACACAGTCAGTTATAACATTTTCTTCAAGTAAATGTTTAAAATGCCCTAATGACAACAGTTCCTCCAATTTAAAAGTACATTTACACTCAGTTCACATGTGAGGGGAAAAGGAACAAAAATTAGATCTACCAAATTCAGTGGAATTCATAAGGCTCTCCAGTGATAGCCATCTCTGAGCTCAGGTCTGGTGGCCAGTCCATTTGAGAGTTAAAAGCGAATTAATACATGGTGGTAGTTTGACAACAAGGTCCTTGAGCAAATAATACTGTGTGAAATACATCAAAAATATTTAGTTTTCTGTGAAACTTCTGTGACTTTTGCTTTATTTTAGCTATCATTAAAACCCTTAATGTTTATTAATAGAACCCTAGCCTGTCTACCTCTTGTATTAAGACTGACAGAACGTTTGTTTAGATCCCGGGTTCTCTGTTTTCCCCAGAAAACAGATTTTTACTAACAGGCACCAGGGCCGGATTAGGAACCGGGTAAATGAGGCCTGGGCCCAGGGGCCTCTGACCATAAGGGGCCTCGGGCTAAAAGGCATCATGAGGCCCCTAATGGTCCGACGCCCTTAGACAATCTACTGTGAATGTAAAATGTTGATATATAGGCTGTGATAAATAGGCTGATAGTGCTTGAATATGTAAAACCTTTAACCCAGCAAGTGCCCCATGACTGCACTATCTACACCTCAACACATACCAGGGCCCTTCTACAACCCATACCAGGGCCCTTCTACAACCCATACCAGGGCCCTTCTACAACTCATACTAGGGCCCTTCTACAACTCATACTAGGGCCCCCTGGCTCCACCTCAACTCTTAAGGCCTCAGTATACTTGCGGTTGGCGCCATATCGTGTGATAATCTGACGTCATGGCGGCTAACTATTTATACTCTCGCGTGGTGCTCGCGACACTAGTTGTAGTCTTCTCCTGAACAGAGGTGTCGCAACTGCGGAAAGGCTACAGACTTTGCTATTTCTACGGACTAGAAGAAGAAAATGGTAAACGATGGCAAAACTTGCAGCAGCATTAGATGATATTAACTGTGTTGTTATGAACCATTTACTGTTTTGTTATGAACCATTAACTGTGTTATTATGAATCGTTTACTGTGCCCTAAACTACTTATGAATAATTTATTGCTCGGAAAGTTTGCCCTCGAACTTTTATATGCTTCCTGTTTCCGCTTTGCCATGCGCCGCTGAAAAAAATTGAGTGGTACACGACCACATGCTCAAAATCCTGGCTCGCCAGTGTGATCAATGTCATTTTGATGTCACATTGGCGTGCGACAGGTCAGGAACGGCAACTATAGCCCACGTTACAAACTATACCAGGGTCCATCCACAACCTATACAGGAGCCCCATGGTCCTACCACAACCAATACTAGGGCCTCTAACTACCAACGTAGATCTACCAGCGTGTAGATCTATTTTATATTAAGTCTTTAATATTATACAGTTTTTGATAAAATTAGCAGACCACTCCCAATGTTTCTTAAATTAACCCCATTGAAAACTTCTGGAATGTGATCAAAAGGAAGATGGATGGTCACAAAGCATCAAAGGAAGCCCAGATGCTTGAGTTAATGCCATTAATGGCATAAAGGGGTGGCAGTGGCTCAGTGGGTCAAGTAGGTTGTCTAGCAACCAGAAGGTTGGTGGTTCAATCCCCGGGTCCTCCTGACCAAGTTTTGAGGTGTCCATGAGCAAGACACCTCTAACCCAAGCTGCTCTTGATAAGCTGGCTGGCGCTGTGTGAATGAATGGGGGAATGTGAGGCTCTTGAACGTGCTTTGGTGGCCATTGTCAGAAAAAGCGCAATATAAATGCAGTCCATTTACCATTAAGTCACCCAACATCAATTTGACAGACTGGTAGAGAGCATGTAAAGACACATGAAAGCCAATTATTATTATCAAAATATTATGATTAATCCATTAAATATTGATTTCTGAACTCTTCCTATGTTAACACATTAGTAGTGTGTTGTTTAAAAATGAGTATGAATTTATTTTCTTTGCGTTGTTAACACTGCATCGTTTTGGATATTTTGACCAGTTAGCATTTTATGCAACTAAATGCCCTCAAAGATAATGTTTTTATTTGGATTTTGAGAGCAATGTTGTCGGTAGTTTATGGAATAAAACTAAAATTTTAGTTTTACCCAAGCACATACCTATCAAAAATGTTTACAGACCTACATCTCCATCCTGCCATTCCTCTCTAAAGTCAAGATAATAAACAGATAATAGACCATTTTGAGTCCCACCACAGCCTCTCGGCTTTCGATTCTGTCAATCACAGCATCCTCATTGACAGACTCAAGGGCCTGGGTCTCTCAAATGAGTGCCTCGCCTGGTTCACTAATTTCTTCTCTGATAGATTTCAGTGTGTTAGGTCGAAGGGCCTGCTGTCCGGACCTCTGGATGTCTCTATGGGGGTGCCTCAGTGTTCGATCCTCGGGCCGACACTATTTTCTTTATATATCAATGACGTCGCACTTGTTGCAGGCAACTCTCTGATCCATCTCTATGCAGACGACGCGACACCATTCTATATACATCTGGCCCTATGTTGGATACTGTGTTAGAAAACCTCCAAAACAGCGTTCATGACATACACCATTCTTTCTGTGGCCTTTAAACTCTGCTGAAACCAAATGCATGATATTCAACCGGTCACACTCTGCACCTGCCTGCCCAACAAGCATCACCACTCTGGATGGGTCTGACCTGGAATATGTCAAACATTACAAATAGACTCCTCGCTCTCCTTCCAGACCTACATAAACCATCTCCAGTCCAAGATCAAAGATTGGTTTCCTATTCCGTAACCACGCCACATTCACCCTTCCTGCCAAATAAGCCCTTGTGAAAATAACCATCCTCCCAATGCTTGACTTTGGTGATGTTTTCTACCACTTTGGGCTCCTTAGTACCGATTGGGCATCATTTAAACGCCACAGCCTACCTGTGTATTGTTGCTGGCCATGTCCACCCCTTAATGACCACAGTGTACTCATCTTTTAAAGGGTACTTACAACTGTATAACGCGCCATGTCACAATACTCACATCATCTCAAAATGGTTACTTAAACATGACATTAGTTCACTGAACTCCAATGGCCTTCACAGTCACCAGATCTCAATCCAACCGAGCACCTTTGGGATGTGGTGGAATGGGAGATTTGTATCATGGATTTGCATCTGACATTTGCAAACTACATAATGCAATAATGTCAATATTAGGCAAAAGGGGGTCCAACCTGCAACTAGTAAGGTGTACCTAATGATGTGGCCAGTGAATATAGCTAACTCACTTGCTGAAAAATTAAGAACAAACTCAAACAAAAGGGTCTGCGTGGCTTAGTGGGCTAAGTCGCTGCCTTGCAGGACAGAATACATAAAGATAGTCAGTGGTTCAAGCCTGACTATGTCTTCTCCGACTTTGCCCGGACCTCCAACATGAGGCATAGCACTGCCCAGGATTTGGGATAGATAAAACAGATTATCTACCTTGCCACGTTGCTCTCCAGCTACTCCTTGTGTGTAGATCGGGCATCTGTAAATTCAGTCGCAGAAATATAGTTGATGAACGTAATCATCCCACACATGATCTGAGTAAAAGCTTCTGTGTTGGATGAGAAATGCAAAAATAATCAGCCGGCTTGGCGACATGCGGTTGGATGAACATGTGAGCGCACTTCACCGGAGCTGCTGATATGGCAGGGTTATAGGGAAAGATTGTATCATAATGTACTCAAAAGTGCTTTAACCCCCCCCCCCATGCACACTACACAAACTCTACTTTTGACTCAAAAACCACCACCATTGTGCATTGCCAAACAATTAAATATTCAATAAAAGTGTCAATGCTGTTTAGCAACTTGAGACGTTTACGTTTGTTGGATGACACAGCTTATTGGGCTTACACCGCAGCTCAGGGTTTGGCATCGAAATCAAACAGCATGATCTGAAAAGACAGCACGTAAAAACATGGAGAACAATAGTGTCAACGTTCACCGTACAATGGTTCTGTTTCCCTTTATTCCCCATTGTATACCATATATCATTAGGTCATGTATGAAGAATGTAAGTACAGTATGTGTTGATTATGAAAATGCCACATATGAGGCCTTTATAATTGTATAGTACTACACTTAACTATCAATTGGCTTTACATCACTTAAAGTGAAACAAAAGTGCAAAACCTAAATAACACTGACTATTCCATACACTCAATGGACGACTATTGTCCAATTGGGATGTACCATATGTGTGTAGTTGGAACAATTGGGATGTACCATATGTGTGTAGTTGGAACAATTGGGATGTACCATATATGTTTAGGTGGAACATAGAGGGGAGCCTCGCTCAGTTTAATTAACTGACCCCTGCTGTGCGTCTAACTTCTCATACCATAGAAACTTCACAGCACTACTTAAACTTCCTGCCATTCCACGGAATACACTGCAGTCTCTGAAGGACAGGGACCACAGAAGTCTTAACTAAGTGACAATATTTGCTCACCTGAGACACACACATCTGGCGGGCTGTTGTGGTGGCTTGGTTGCCCAGGATGGCAGCTGGTTGCTCAGGGGTAGCCCCAGTCAGGTCACCCGGGAAGACCCGGGGCGTTTGGAGGAGAAGTGCCGGCTCCCCATTGATGTGGCTGTTTCTCAGCCTGGCAGCCCCATTGTGCTTCATGAGGAGGAGGTCTTTATTTGTCCCAAGCAGCAGGAGGCTGATGGGAAGCCAGTCTGAGGTGGCATCCCAAATTGTATTCTTTCCCCCACAGAGTGCACTAATTTAGACTGAAATCATATGGGCTGTCATCCAATGTAGTGCACTACTGTGTATAGGGAGTAGGGAGCAGTTTGGGATGAAAGGTGGACATACCATTGGCCTCCATTGTGGTTAACCTGTTAGCTGTCAGCGCCTGTTAAAGGATCCGATTTATTAGGGTCTGGAAGGGGTGTCCTCCAGTAGACAAACACAGGTTGGACACTTATGTTGTTTGCCTGCAAGGAGCTTTGTCATGAAGCCGAGAGTGACACCAGTGAAGCTCTACTGAAGAAGACCCCACACGGATTCCAAGTCAACGCAAATTTATTTAATCTTGAATGTCATAAGAGGTAGCTGGATGTCACTGTTTTGTAATTCTCTTATTCAATGAAGGGAAAATACAATACAATATACAGTGCCTTGCGAATGTATTCGGGCCCCTTGAACATTTCGACCTTTTAATACATTTCAGGCTACAAACATAAAGATATAAAACTGTAATTTTTTGTGAAGAAGAAACAACAAGTGGGACACAATCCTAAAGTGGAACGAAATTTATTGTATATTTCAAACTTTGTTAACAAATAAAAAACGGACAAATTGGGCGAGCAAAATTATTCAGCCCCTTTACTTTCAGAGCAGCAAACTCTCTCCTGAAATTCAGTGAGGATCTCTGAATGATCCAATGTTGACCTAAATGACTAATAATGATAAATACAACCCACCTGTGTGTAATCAAGTCTCCGTATAAATGCACCTGCTCTGTGATAGTCTCAGAGGTCCGTTGAAAGCACAGGAAGCATCATTAAGAACAAGGAGACATTTAAAGCCGGATTTGGATACAGAAAGATTTCCCAAGCTTTAAACATCCCAAGGAGCACTGTGCAAGCTATAATATTGAAATGGAAGGAGTATCAGACCACTGCAAATCTACCAAGACCCGGCCGTCCCTCTAAACTTTCAGCTCATACAAGGAGAAGACTGATCAGAGATGCAGCCAAGAGGCCCATGATCACTCTGGATGAACTGCAGAGATCTACAGCTGAGGTGGGCGAGATTGTCCATAGGACAACAATCAGTCGTATACTGCACAAATCTGGCCTTTATGGAAGAGTGGCAAGAAGAAAGCCATTTCTGAAAGATATCCATAAAAAGTGTTGTTTAAACTTTGCCACAAGCCACCTGGGAGACACACCAAACATGTGGAAGAAGGTGCTCTGGTCAGATGAAACCAAAATGGAAATTTTTTGCAACAATGCAAAACGTTATGTTTGACGTAAAAGCAACACAGCTCATCACACTGAACACACAATCCCCACTGTCAAACATGGTGGTGGCAGCATCATGGTTTGGGCCTGCTTTCCTTCAGCAGGGACAGGGAAGATGGCTAAAAGTGATGGGAAGATGGATGGAGCCAAAAACAGGACCATTCTAAAAAGAAAACCTGATGGAGTCTGAAAAAGACCTGAGACTGGGACGGAGATTTGTCTTCGAACAAGGCAATGATCCAAAACGTAAAGCAAAATCTACAATGGAATGGTTCACAAATAAACATATCCAGGTGTAAGAATGGCCAAGTCAAAGTCCAGACCTGAATCCAATCGAGAATCTGTCGAAATAACTGAAAACTGCTGTTCACAAACGCTCTCCATCCAACCTCACTGAGCTCGAGCTGTTTTGCAAGGAGGAATGGGCAAAAATGTCAGTCTCTCGATGTGCAAAACTAATAGAGACATTCCCCAAGTGACTGCTGTAATCGCAGCAAAAGGTGGCGCTACAAAGTATTAACTTAAGGGGGCTGAATCATTTTGCATGCCCAATTTTTCAGTTTTTTATTTGTTAAAAAAGTTGGAAATATCCAATAAATTTAATTACACTTCATGATTGTGTCCCACTTGTTGTTGATTCTTCACAAAAATTTACAGTTTCATATCTTTATGTTTGAAGCCTGAAATGTGGCAAAAGGTTGAAAAGTTCAAGGGGGCCGAATACTTTCACAAGGCACTGTATATGCCGGTAGTGTATACAGTATTTAACATCTAAGTCTAGAAGCATCAAGCTAATGGGAAAACTACAGATCAGATGTAATTACAGTTGATCATTCTATCACACAACTGCAGTGTGCAATTAACTGTTAAAACAAACTGTTAAAGTAAACATGGAAATATGAAGGGAATCATGTTAATGCTGATGCATTGCCCTGCCCCTGTGCACTCGTAAATCTGCCCCTAGGCTTGTAGAAAGTGTTTTGCATTATAGGGAGTTTAAAAACAGTTCATTATATGCCAATTTTTCCTGTGAATTTATAACTGTACCACATAAGCAATTTCTAATAAATTGATTAATCATTTAGTTTTGTACATGACACTGCTTTCATATTATTTTAAAATACAGTTTTAATTTTTTTTTTAATTTAACCTTTATTTAACCAGGTAAGTTGACTAAAAACATTTTCTTATTTACAGCAACAACCTGAGAGCAATTAGGGTAAAGTGTCTTGCCCAAGGACACAACGGCATTTGGCTCAGTCGAACTGGCAACCTTCTGACTACAAGTCTGACTCCCTACCCACTGAGCCATCTGCGCCAGTTAGCTCTGGACATATTTGAACACTGATGCGATTTTCATAATTTTGGCTCTGTATGCCACCACAATAGAATTGAAATGAAACAACCGAGATGCAATTGAAATGCAGACTTTCAGTTTTAATTAATGGGGTTGAACAAAACATACTGTATGAAAAATAAAAATTGCTACCATTTTCATACACAGTCCCCTTATTTCAGGAGCTCAAATTTAATTACACAAATGAACACAATCATAAATAAAATGTCCTTTTTTAAAATACATTGTCGAGAATCCTTTGCAGGCAATGACTACTTGAAGTCTGGAACGCACGGGCATCACCAAAAGCTGGGTTTAATATTTGTTTTTTTTCATTTTTCTCGCCTCCAAATTCCCTCTTAACCTGACTTATCAGCAGCTTCGCAACTCCTTGCACAGATCCAACCGCATGTCGCCCTAGCCGCCAACTATTTTCGCACTGCGGAACCAACACAGGAGCCTTGCGGCTCCCGATCAAGTGAAACTGGGTTCTGTAAAATGCACAAGATTTGTAAATATTGTAAAATAACACAAAATGTATAAGCTAGAGCTAAATATTAAAATGGCACAATGTAATTTGTCTCAACTTTTGGTCACGGTTAATTAGAGGTTAGGACGGGTGTAAAATATAGAAAGCAATAATATAAAATGATGCACATTTTAGAACGAAGACAATCATGTTATCAAATACTGAAGCTGACCTTTCCCCCCCCCCCAAAAAAAAAAAAAAACACAGGAGCCTTTAGTCTGCTCATGCACTTGACGATTACGTTCACCAACTATACTTCTGTGATTGAACCCACAGGTGCCCGATCTGGACACAAGGAGTTGCTGTAGAACGATGTGGCAGGATCGATAATCTGATTTATCTAACCCAAATCCTAGGCAGCGCTATGCCAATTTGTGCTGCCTCGTGCAGGTACCCCTGGGAAAGTCAGAAAACCCATAGTCAGGCTCGAACCTGTGACTATCATGACGTAGACTGTCGTGCAATGCAGCGACTTAGACCACTACGCCACATGGACCCCCAGGTTTCCACTTTTGTGATGCTTATCCAGGCCTTTACTGCAGCTGTCTTCAGTTGTTTGTTCGTCGGTCTTTCTGCCTTAAGTTTTGTCTTTAGCAAAGTAAAATGCCTGCTCTTTCTGCGTTGAGATCAGGTGATTGACTCGATCATTGCAGAATATTCCGCTACGTTGCCTTAAAAAACTCCTGGGTTGCTTTTGCATTGTGTTTTAGGTCATTGTGTATCTGTAAAGTGAAGCCCTGTCCAATCAACTTTCCTGAATTAGGCTGAATCTGAGCAGACAATATATCCCTACACACTACAGAATTCATGCTTCTGTCTTCGGTCACATCATCAGTAATCAGTAGTGACCCAGTGCCATTAGAAGCCATGCGTGCCCATGCCATCACACTGCCGCCACCGTGTTTTATACAGATGATGACGTATGCATCGATCATGAGCCGTTCCAAGTCTTCGCCATACTTTTTTCTCCCCATCATTTGGATACAGGTTGATCTTAGTTTCATCTGTCCAAAGAATGCTGTTCCAGAACTGGGCAGGTTTTTTAGATGTTATCTGGCAAAATCTGGCCTTTTTATTCTTTAGGCTTATGAATAGTTTGCACCTTGTGGTGGACCCTCTGTATTTGCTCTCGTGAAGTCTTCTCTTTATGGTAGACTTTGATAATGCTATGCCTACCTCCTGGAGAATGTTCTTTACTTGGCTGGATATTGAGAAGGGGTTTTTCTTTACCATGAAAAGGATCCTACGATCATCCGCCACTGTTGCCTTCTATGGACATCAGGGCCTGTTTGTGTTGCAGAGCTCACCAGTGTGTTCTTTTTTTCTCCAAATGTACCAAACGGTTGATTTGGCCACTCCAATGTTCCTGCTGTCTCTCTGATGGATGTCTTTTTTTTTTGCAGCCTAAAATGATCTGTTTCACTTGCATTGAGCGCTCCTTTGACCACATGTTGTGGGTTCACAGCAACAGCTTCTAAATGTGAATGCCCCACCTGGAATCAACTCCAGACCTTTTACCTGCTTAATTTATGAGGAAATAATGAAGGAATAGCCCACACCTGTCCAACTGCTTTTGAGTCAGTTATCCAAATACCTTTGGTCCCTTGAAAAAGAGGGGCTACGTGTTAAAAAGCTGTAATTCCTAAACCCTGAGTACCCTCAAATTGAAGCTGAGAGACTGAATTTTAACCCCATATTCATTATTTAACTTTAACTTGAATATATTTGGGTAAAAAGCCAAAAGTATGATAATTGTGTCAGTGTCCAAATATTTCTGGACCTAACAGTATGTATATAGGAAATTACATAATCTCAATATGAAAGATAGTGTTTTGATGTGATAATGTAATGTGTCTTGCTTTTTTATATATATATAAAACATCAAAATAAAATAAGTGTCTTGACCCTGTCTTTTCGATGTCATGTGTTTTGTGTGCTGAGATCACGGTGGTCTGGTCAGCTTGTGCAATAACAACTGTTCTGAGACCTGGAACAGCAGTCTCTTTTCTCTTTCACCTATATTGTGTGTCCCCTGTTCTGCTGCCTTTCAGATTCATCTCCAGGTAAACAGACCGTGGCCGTTGTCCCAGCTGTACAGGATAAAGACCAGAGCCTGAGCCTCAGTCTGGTATGTTTGCTGTCACTATAGGCAATTGGTAGAAACCATTTTGTGTTTTGGTCTCACATACAAAAGACTCTTTATTAATTTTGCTTTGATGAATCACACGCTTAACCTCCTGACCTTGTGTTTCTTGAAAAGTTGTGTAGGCCGACTAGGGTAACTGCCAGAACAACTAATTAAGCAAATTATAACTCCCTGTGCAACAGCAGAAGTCTTTGCAATGTCAAATAATTATTCCTACTGGATATTTAAATGCATGTTGAGTTTTTTATTCTTCTTAATTCTTTGCCATTCTCTTTGTCGACTCTACCTGCTCATCTCATTCAAGTAAAGCCTGATTCGCAAACTGTGTAATCAAATAGACAGCAGGATAATAGTAAGGGTACACTATTTTCCAATACGACTCTTAAATGTAACTGTTGTATTTTCAGGCCATTGTGTTTTTATTTCACTCCACTAAACCTCATTTTAAGTGATAAAGGCAGTAATCCTCTGAACATCCTGTACCAGTACTCATGTGGAGACCTGTTTGTACTGACTAGATCCGACAGAACCTTATGTATTGTGTCTCTACATATATGTCTCTGTAATCTATGTGGCAGCACCAACCCATACAAAATGGCCACAATATAGACTATGCAGTCAAGTTTTGAAGCGTCCCCAGAGACTTCAATACATAGTAATAAGCTATGGATTTTTATTAAAAGTGAATGCTTGTATGATAGTTATTAATGTATTATAGACCACAGCGTATTTAGCCCATGAATTACACAGACCAAACAAAATCAAATTTGTGGCATAAAAGTAATTTCTGTTACAATATACCCATTCTTATTATGAACAATTGATTATCGACGTTGTCGCAATTTAAAAGTAGAATGAATAATATAATGGCATGATTTAACAATTCTATATTGTTGGCTGGTGTGTTAGGTCAGTGCATAAGAGGAAAAACACTACCACTTAAACGTCATTAATATACCCTTAACTTTATCGTAATTTTCGAAGCTAAATTAATCCGATATTTTTTGGATCTACACACGTATATATTAACAGGTTAGATAAACGCTGCCTCTGAGGCATAACAAACAATAATCCAGGCCCTTACTAAAGTAAATACAAAGAGGGTGTGTAACAGGGCATAGTAACACAATGTGTTTGATTAAAATGTGTTCTGAACCCGAACCTAACGAAGTTAAACATAGGCTTGAAATCATTTTTATATGTTAACTGAGAAAGTAATAGCCTATTTGGAGCTCATATTATAGATGGCTCAACCCAGAACATGTAAAATAAGACTATAATATATCATGCAATTGTTTTATTTTGAATTATACCCCAAAAAGGTATTATAATGCATTTGGATTATAAATGAATGATCACGTGATGACTATAGATCCAAGCTCTTACGATGTTAAACAAGTTGAGTTGTCCCTGCAATGTTTACCATGTTTCGTAATTCGATGGAACGATGGAACACACCGTTCTACGAATCACTGCTTTGCTGTCATCACCACTTTGTCGGCTAACCTTATCATTCCTCTCACTGCAGAATGTAGTCTAATCGAAGGGCCTTATTTTAGGCTATTGATCACATTTAAACATTATGACTCATTATCAATATTGTGTGGTCGGTGTTACGTTTTATTATTTGACTTTTTAATGCATGCTTTAACTCCTGCAGAATATGCACGAATGTGCTGTTTCAGCAGGTAGATATAGCGTTTGGCCACCGCAAAATGTCTGAGCAAAGCCGTCCACAACCGAAACGCATACAAATTAAGCGGTGTGAGGTCAGGACCACACTCCGTGAATGAAATAAGAATAGCCTTCATCGTCAGAAAATGCCAATCCACATTCCACCAAACACCATTTATTCTAGGCCTTTTTTTCCCTGATTGAAAACAATCACATTTGTCATATTGGATCAATTCAAATGGGTTTGTCAATATATGGCAAACGGAGTCTCGTGCCTGCCTAGGTGTGAGCAGATTATTCAAATAAGACACTGAAGAAGCAAGGATTGGAGGCTCGAGAGCTTAGCGGACACAGCGCTGCTACAGCAAAGCAACGCGAGGAGGTAACGTCATTAAAACTCCTGTCATCGTCGCCTGCAGCGTCTGAAGGCACTCAGGGCGCAAAGAGACACATGAACCAGTCCCCAGGCAGCAAGCAGACAAAAACGACCTGGGCTGCCGGTCGTCCCCTATCGGTTTTAGGGCAGTGTTTTAGTTTAATCTTTTCCTTTGACTGAGAGGCTGTTGAGGTACATTTGTTTCGGACTGTCCACAATGCTAAGTGCTGTAAAAATGGAAGGACACGAGCATTCAGACTGGAGCGCATACTACGGAGAGCCCGAGGTGGGTAGAGTTTATGTATTTTGCTGTCTATACAACTCAATATTAGCCTTGAGATAATATTACCTTTGTGGTCAAATATTGACTTGAGACACCTAGAAATCCTCCCGGATATATTATTCACTTTCATTTACATTTGTTTAAGGAGTAGCCAATCGAAAATCCATTTATGAAATATATTACTGTCATATGTATTTTATATTCTGATTTATTCTGAAATTTATGCTATTTTATATTTTATATATTTAAGCTTCTTTTCTTTTTGACAATCACATAATTACGGAGCCTCAATGTCTCACATTTTCAATCGTTTTATTTTATAATCACATTTGGAATATATATATATAATATAATATATAATTATTATTATTATTTGGTTAATAATTATTAGGCTATATGTAGGATGTACAGAATTACGCTTTTATCCAGAAGAGTAATTTTAGGATGTGTAGCTATTCACCTATTTGGAAATGCACACATTATATTGGATATTTTACCCCAAAAAGGCATTTTCATGAAAGTGTCAACAATTTTCGATATGATTTTAAGACACGTATTTAATGTCACATTGTTGAATATATTACTAACTTTGGTTCTCTTTTCTTTTAAGTGCTACAGCTCAGTTGGAAACATGACACAAAACACCGGTTTGGGACTGAACTCGATGAGCACTTATATGAGCGTGCCTGGAATGACTTCAACCAGCAACATGTCAGGCAGCGCCATGAACATGCAGTACGTCAACACGGGTATGAACCACTCCATGTCCGGGATGTCCCCGAGCTCCGCGGCCATGCACGGTATGGGAGCCGGGATGGGGGGCATGAGTGCAGCACTGAACTCAAACATGAGCCCCATTAACACGCAGTCTGCATCGATGAATGGCCTGTCTTCCTACAGTAACATGACCGTTATGAGTCCCATGTATGGACAGTCCAATATCAGAGCAAGAGACCCTAAAACATACCGGAGAAGCTATACTCATGCCAAGCCTCCATATTCCTATATTTCTCTCATCACCATGGCTATACAGCAGTCTACCACGAAGATGTTGACGTTGAATGAGATATACCAGTGGATCCAGGACCTTTTCCCCTTCTACAGACAAAACCAGCAACGCTGGCAAAACTCAATCCGGCACTCTCTATCGTTCAATGACTGCTTTCTCAAAGTGCCCAGGTCCCCAGATAAACCGGGCAAAGGTTCTTTCTGGACCCTTCACCCGGACTCGGGAAATATGTTTGAGAACGGCTGCTATCTCCGGAGGCAAAAAAGGTTTAAGTGCGAGAAGGCCCTCGGCAGGGAAACCAGTAGGAAGACTTCTGAGGGCGGATCGAACAGCAGTTCAGAGAGCTGCAACGGTAACGAATCACCCCGTCATAACTCAGTAAAAGATATGAAACGGCCCTTAACGGACACTAAACCCCGGCAGCGGGAAATAAGTCCAGCCGAGCACGCACCCTCTCCTGTCCCTCAGACTCACCACATGCCATCCCAGCATCATTCGTTGTTGGTGCACGAGGCACATCTGAAACCAGAACAACATTATTCATTCAACCACCCTTTCTCCATCAACAATCTAATGTCGGAGCAGCAACACCACCACAAAATGGACCTAAAAACGTATGAACAGATGATGCAGTACGGTTATGGTTCATCAATGACAGGGGCACTGTCGATGGGCTCAATGTCGAATAAAACAGTCTTAGATTTTGCCTCGACACCCACAGACACTTCTTACTACCAAGGTGTGTACTCGAGGCCAATCATGAACTCTTCTTGAAATTGAACATGCTATCGAACTTTTTTTCTAGCAATCTCAATGTGTACATTTGTAAATTGGTAGTTTTTAATGCATAACATTTATGTACATTGAAAATGGAAGAGATTAGTTCAGTGTCAGGTGCGTTCAGAGTTAAGCAACCAAATTATTGCGTACAGCCATTACATGAATTATAAGGCGTAGGCCTAATTGTCCTATTCACAAGCACCGCGGAAGTCGATGTTGCAAATTGTGAAACTTTCTCTATGCCTATTTCGTTTGTGTATCCCTTTTAACTTAAGTTGTTAAACATATTGTGTAGCCTATTCATGTAGCAGCAAATCTATAATAAAGTATTATTTGTTGTTTTTAATATTATCGTTCTGTGTGCATTTTTAGATAGAAACAAAGAGATTATACGATACGTTTTGAAATATTACATTACAGGTTGCGTATAGCGCAAAATCTCAAACATATCGGCAATAGTCATTTAGGTCATGCAGGTAAAAATAAATAATAGCCTACAACAGCATCAAAGAATGAAGTAGTAAGATGTTTGTATTTCTAGAATGTTATGACAATTTAATAAACAAATATATAAATTGCAAACAACATTTAAAAACCTAACTGTTTTCGACAAGAAACGAAACGCAAAGCACCAAACCGAACATTAAATACAGTATAGGTACATTCCTTATATTTCTAAGCTTAACATAAACATTACTAGCTATTTCACTATGATAATAGTACCACTATTACTACTAATAATAGACAATTATTAACATTAAGCTATATTTGAAAGGGACATTTGCTCTGCACATTTCCCGATTTATTTCCCGTTTGGCACATATCATCATATGTTCCACACTAATCCTTCACACCCGTTATGTTCCAATGAACCATAACGTTTGTTGTCTAACCAAAGAATAGCTCAGGCAACGGAGAAATGCTTGGGAGATAAGCAAGAACAATGCACAGCGATAATGATGACAATGCGTCCCAAACGCAGACCTGCTGTACCCTTAAACCACTTAACCTGTGACTTACTACTGATCTAATAGATAAGATAAAGCCATGTCATAGCCCATTCTAAATACATCAACACCTTTGAAATGGGATGGCAACCGCATAGCTGCTTTCGAGCAGTTAAACATAAGCCATAATGAAAAACATATACTTTTAGAAAACGAAGGGTCTACAAAAATGTTGTACTTTGCTTTTATTAAAAATCATCCTTATGATTAACCAAATCTTCATAACAATAAGGTAGGCATAAATATTTCCCTCTGTTGAATTAGGTTTTCAGGCCTCTACAAGATTGCTGGCCAATAGGCTTATTCTCTCCGACAAGCAACAATTAACGTGGACATACTTATCTGGAAACAAAACACAGTAGAGTAGTAAACGTATGAGGTTCACAATGACTTACATTATTGTCGGCTGAAATCTGGAAGACGTTATGTGAATTTAAAAACCGCATGAGGTGGTGTGGCCTATAGCGGTTATTACTGATAAAAATACTAACTCCAATGACAACTCCTTGGCTTTTGCTCTACGGAAAAATAAATTAACAATGTACAAATTAAGCTTTCTCACAACCTCGAAGTGTAAAGCTTGGTCTTTCTGTCGGTGAGCAAGACAGGTAACCCCAATTGCTGTTCCCCATGTAGCATTCCCGTTAGGTCTTTGTTCTTAGAATTGGTTCTAAAATCAAACAAATAAATACCATTACAGAAACATTAATAATGTCAGTTTTTCTAAATTATCAAGCTAAAACAAAACATTTAAATAGCAGACCATTTATATATTTTTTTCGTTGCATGAGTAAATAGTTTCACAGTTATATTTGCTGTGATCTATTCAACTTCCAGCGGCACAAACATAATGCAGGTAGGCATACAAAAATAAACATGCCTTCACAAATTGCATTGGTTCCTGTCGTCCCTTGTCTTTTTGACGGTTATGATATTTTGTTTACATTTTCATTTTGTTATACGGCTTCCTGGTGTTAATCTATATAGCCATATGAATTTACATAGGCCCATTGTGTTTATAGCCTATTCATTTATCTGATAATATAATTTATGACCCTATGTAAGATGTGAACGTCAGGAAATACGTATACAATATTAATATGAATAATAAATCAACAACTATGATCATATTAATAATAATACGTCATAACGTTACGTTATCAATTACATTATTTCTTAAAAGCATTCTAATATAGCCTATATCCTATTATAAATTATTCTGCACCAGGCTTTTATAGCCTGTCACGATTGTTTTACTTCAGGTTGAGATACGACTGCGGACATTGCCTATTATAATAGTCTTTAAATAATTAATTCACCACAATTCTACTGGTAATGCAGGTGCCGGATTTGTTAATTACCAGACATCAAATGAGTGTATGCTCACGAAATTCATCTCAGAACATCGGTTAAAACAATGACCTCTGAAATATAGGGCTTCAGCCATTTGAAAACGGTCAGACACAGATCATAACCGATCCTAGAAAGAAAGACTGGGAAACGTTAAAGAATAGAAATAATGAAGAAAATAATTAATATTCATAACCTTTTTAAAAGAGCAAATTAAGCTGCTTGCAATCAAACATGGTTCAGTATAATTTAGCAATTTTAACTATGTGTGAATATGAAAATATATAGATATAGTACATGTAGTTTCCGATTGGTAGTGAGAAGATACACATTGATTCCGTGATGGCATTTCCCAGATTAACAGTTTCTGCTGGACTTGGAACACCCAAGAAGAGTGGTCTCCAAGGTGATTTCTGATACTGGTTTTACAAGCTGTAATACTGCTTTAGCCTATTGGAGGGGTGGGCTGTGCTCTCTGGTTTTAACCCTAAATCTCCTTTCAACTGAGATTCCTAATCCCAAATTTCAGATGGGGAGGGCGCAACCCCATAGTCTGAAACCAACACATGCTTAAACATGGCCCAAATATCAAACTAGTACATCTGACCTTTCTATAAACACATGATAACATTTTGTTATTGAATACACATACATGTGGCTACAATATACTGTTTTCTAATATTTAAACAATATCACTGATAAGGACTTAGACAATATGGCCAAATTGATTTTGTTTGAGTTGCAGTAGCTTCGGTTGAAAATCCTCTCCCCATTTTTCTGTGTTTGAAACCTAACCTAATTTGTATCAGACTTCTATCCACGCAGAGAAATCTGGCAATTTTGCATTTAGCATCTCCCTCTCTTGGTCATAGAAAAAGGCCTGACCATCAGGAGACGTTGGACAGGGGGTGAGAATGTGAGCGAGGACACTAAGGTTGATCTTTTCTGGCAGCCCGGTGAGAAATTCCTGTTGTGGGGGAGCCTTTCATAGGCGGTCGGCACGTTGGCGTTGACACCCAGGACGGAGAGACCGAGGGATGGAAATACGGAGCCCCTTCACAAACTTAGCTCTGTGTCAACACTGTCCCATTGACTAGACCGAGAGGCCAGGCTGCAGACTGAACCAGCCCTGACCCCCTCACCGCTTCAGGTCCCCCTTCACGTCCACACAGCTCTCGCTCTGAGTAAACAGTCAATCACTCCATCAATAAATACATCCATCTATCCATCACTGGAGGAGGGATGATCTCGTCGCCTAGAAGCCCATGCAAAATGAAAACCCGGGGAGTCTGACGGTTTTGCAAAGTGTGGGAAAGCAAATGCCAGCTGGTTATTACTGGTTGTTAATGAATGCATGAGTCATTGCAGTGTATTGAAAGCTTGATAAACACATTTCTGATTCCTAAAGTGACAATCCACACTAAGAGACTAATAACTATTTACAAAAATGACAAGAAAAATGCACTTCACACTAATGAACTGTACTGTACATATCCACACACTTTCAGTAAAAGTCATGGGATATCAAGTTATAGGAACAGTCAGCTCAACTAGTACAGTGTGAAGTTTAAATTAATTGCATTGCTGCCATTATTGGTAGTCTATCAGAACATGCTTAGGTGTTCTCACCATGACGTCCAGTTGTCATAGCAATGGTAGTTAAAAATTGCACTAATGCAAGTTACTGTAGTAACTTCCTTTAAACTGAATGCAGAGGCGTTAAAAAAAAGACACATTAATCTGACAACGGGGAAGTAAATGAAGGACTTCACTGCCAAAAGTCCTGAACTCTCATGTTAAATCAGGCTTCATTTTCAAAGCTTTGGGATGTGTATTGTGACCTGTGATGGAGAGACAGGCCATTGGCTCCCCACAGACACTCTCTCTGATGCCCACAGCTTCCCACTAGTGGACAACTAAAGGGGTTCAGTCTGAAAGCCATTTTAATTATCTACCAGATTAAAGGCACAGCCCATTGTGATGCCAACTATACATAACACCTAAATCCAGATTTATCTCATGCGATTGGAACTTGTTTTACAATTAGCAACAGAAAGCCCCCCCAGGTAAAGGCATTGGGTCTGGGACAAGGCTATCATCAGTGGGTCATTCTTAATGTAAAGAGCTACGGTGTTCCCCAGGGTACGTTTCCCCACTGTATTGGTGATCTGTCTGAGGAGAGATGAGAGACAGAAAGACAGACAGCGGCAATACACAAAACCTGACCTCGACAGGATCTATACTCCAGGTATAAAATAAGTAGACAATACGAAGCTCAAGATAAGGAAAATTAAATGTATATCTCAGGCTAAGCGTGATCATATAAGGAATCAAATGTACAATGCTGGCACTGCATCTTAGAGACAACAACAATATACCAAACCTAAGCTTAAATCTTATCTATATCTTTGGTTAAGCGTGGCAATTTAAGTACATTGTCACATTTTTGTGATGGACCCGTGTAAGAATCAAACACACAACCCTGACATTGCAAACCAATTCTACCAGCTGAGCTACACAGGACCCAGAGTGCATTAATGTTATATACAGTAAGTGCACTGGAGTCCTTTCGACTAAACGTTGTGAAAGGTCTCTAGTGCACTTACAGTGCACATCTGCTAGGTGTAGATGAGAAGAGCTCTGGGAAATGTAGTTACATCGGTAGTCTGAGCAGATAAGACGTTTTGATTGGTCTGTCGCTGTGTGAATGGTCAGGTCTGAGTGTGTGGTGGTATAGCCACTCTGAGTTACTCATCAACCCCAGGTCTTCATTTGACCTGAGATAGGATCGATGTCACTCTGCAGATATGAGCGATATGTCTGTAGCTTATTTGCATCCTATTCCCATTTTAGTGCACTAATTTTGATCAAGGTCCAGGTGTAGTTCACTATATAGCCAATAGTGACGTTTGGGAGATACTTAAAAGGCAAGGTTTTTGGATGCCAATATATTACACATTATTTTCTGGCTAAATTCAGGAAATCCCATATTCAGCGCAAGACAGAAATCCAAACACTTAAGAGTTCAATCAAAATGTAATCAATGTCAATCTTTTTTTCACAAAAAAATAAACAAAATAATCAAAAATAAACAAAATAATCAAAACAATGATTTGCCTTGAAAGCTATAAAATAGACAGCGCTATTGGATTTGCAGCATCTCTAAATCTAAATTCTACATTTTGTAATCCAAACAGATACTCTGCAATGTTTGAGCGATAGTGGGGAGGTTAAATAATTTTCTAATACTCTCTAGAAATCGTTTAAATGAGTATTTTCGTGATAAACGTTGAGGCGGCACTGGCCAGCCCGGCTTAAAGCAATTAATTCAGCATCCTGACATAAACGCTTGGCTCATTTGACAGCTTGGAGCTGAAATAAAAATGCTAGTTCTCCTGGGAACAGAAGAAGATGGCAGGAGCCTTTCTCCACTGTTTGCTTACTGGCCCTGAGAGCAATCTTCCTCTGTCAGAATGAAATGCAAGGACACAAACAATGTGCCTGTAAGAGAATGGGAGAGCTCGAATGAACAGTTTGGACTATTTACTCAGCAGAAGGGCAGCCACAAAGGCAGGGCCAATGGCTTTCCCATGAATCAAGCGCGGTGTCTTAGGGTTCTTTTGTTGTGGCCGGTTTGCCTCACCATTGGTTAGATAACACTACAGATGTCTTATGCCTTTAAAAGCCTTTTCACTGCAAAACTGTAGGGTCATGTGACCACATCTGTCCTATCTGCCATTATCATGGCTCAAAATCACACTGTGACAATTTTTTCATTGGAGGAGATCCGTTGTGCACGTGCCGCAGTTGATCCAAGGCTATAGATTGTTCCAATGGTGCCAAGCATGATTAATGATATTGCATTGCCTATGACCAGCCTCTTCGTAGAAACTTTTGTTAGTGTGACAACAGAATGTGTCATAGCATATTATCTCTTTCAGAGGTATCTTTGGACTTTATAAATCTAAACCTAAAGTTAAATTTCTCCAGTTTGTCCAGTAGCTCGAGTCCAGTCGATCCACCCAACATAACACTCCAGCCTGGATCACTCTGGATGGCCAGACCTGGGCTGTGAAATCAGACTGGCGCTTAAAATTGCAACATTGTCCATCCTTATGAATACAGGAAAGACATTTATCTAGTTTTTAAAAAAACATCTATGGTAATAAAAGCCTACCCAATGTTATAACATAGTTTCTCGTCTATATCCTGGAGCTGTGCATGTGGAGTTGGTCAGGGTGACATTGGGAAGAAATCACTGTTAGTCCAATTGCTTTCTTGCTTCATTTTAATTAACTGCTAGAAAAGCTTTTGTCATAAGAAGTGATTTAAATCACATGTTGACTAAATTATCACGTAAAAAATAGGGTTGTTTAAATCTTATCACGATTGTATAGATTGTGTTTATAGTAAGCTAAATAATGATTAATATAAAATAGAGTGATCTAGAAGTGTAGATGATTTCTTTATGATTCCACATCTTTAACTTTCATATAATAATAATAATAATAATAATAAAAACATAATGTAATTGAAATTTGCTAAGGTAAATGTGGTGTGCTTTCTAGCCCTGAATGTATATTTACAGTAGTAAAGGTATGTAATATTAATAGATGAATTAGTCAATAGACAGTAGTAAAAACAGTAGTGATAGTGGTAAAGTATTTAAGGTAATAGAAATAAAAATAATAGTAAGTTATGTAGTAATGATGGCAATAATAATGTTAGTACTAGTGACGGCAGTAGTAATGTTAGTAGTAAGTGATGGCAGTAATAATGTTAGTAGTAGTGATGGCAGTAGTAATGTTAGTAATAGTGATGGCAGTAGTAATGTTAGTAGTAAGTGATGGCAGTAGTAATGTTAGTAGTAGTGATGGCAGTAGTAATGTTAGTAATAGTGATGGCAGTTATAATGTTAGCAGTATAGATGGCAGTAGTAATGTTAGTAGTAGTGATGGCAGTAGTAATGTTAGTAGTAGAAACTGCAGTAGTAATGTTAGTAGTAGTGATGGCAGTAGTAATGTTAGTAGTAGTGATGGCAGTAATAATGTTAGTAGTAAGTGATGGCAGTAGTAATGTTAGTAGTAGAAACTGCAGTAGTAATGTTAGTAGTAGTGATGGCAGTAGTAATGTTAGTAGTAAGTGATGACAGTAGTAATGTTAGTAGTAAGTGATGACAGTAGTAATGTTAGTATTAGTGATGGCAGTAGGAATGTTAGCAGTATAGATGGCAGTAGTAATGTTAGTAGTAGAGATGGCAGTAGTAATGTTAGTAATAGTGATGGCAGTAGTAATGTTAGTAGTAAAGACTACAGTAGTAATGTTAGTAGTAAAGACTGCAGTAGTAATGTTAGTAGTTGTGATGGCAGTAGTAATGTTAGTACTGTAGTAGTAATGTTAGTAGTTGTCATAGCAGTAGTAATGTTAGTACTGTAGTAGTAATGCTAGAAGTTGTCATGGCAATAGTAATGTTACGTTAGTACTGTAGTATTAATGTTAGTACTGTAGTATTAATGTTAGTACTGTAGTAGTGATGGCAGTAGTATTGTTAGAACTATTTTTAGTTAAGAAAATGTAATGTTGATTGAGCATATTATACAGAAAGGTGCTTCATACCAATATTAAAAAAAGCTACTGTACATTATACAACATAGCATTACTTCGGGAAAAAAACATGAGATAAATTTTAAGTTGTGTGTAATTATATATTATCTGCATTGGGTTGGGACAAAGTTATTTTGGAAAAATATGAAAGTGCTCTACATCCACTTTAGTCAGTCCTCGTTGCTACAAAATCTCATTGTTACAAAAACTACAAGGATTACTGACCAGACCAACAGATTCAATAAAGTAAATCAATTACAGGTGGTGGTTGAAAAACATTGTAAAAGATTATTGGGGATTTCAACTCAACTTACTTAATTTAATTTCAAAACTGTACCATACTCCCACATAAACATGATATTACTACAAATAGTCTACTATGTGGTTGATCGTTCTCTGTTTCCTTGGTGTTGAAACAACACAGCATTTGTTTATAGCAGCCTAACACCATTTACTACACACTTTTTTCCACCACATACTAGTTTTGTGTAAAATACAATTGGACAGGTGCTCTTTGTTAGTACTGCTTGTAATCTCATAAACAGCAGACAACTATAAACTAAACCAGACAGGTGTTTCCCCGTCTATGTCAACACAGCTTCTCCGTAATTTACTGAAACTGATATTAACCAAGTAGTAAACGTCCTGTGAGTTGTAATATCGAAACCACAGATACCTTCTTTCAACCTTGTGTATGCGACAGTTAACTGACGGTCATGTTACACTGTTACACTGAGTTAGAAGACTGCTCAGCAAGAGAAAAAGATAATAGTATTAACCATTAACAACATATTGATTTTTGTGTGGTTGCTGTGGCATGTTCCACATTAGGTAGTTTAAGTACTGTTACAGGGCTACCACTTGCAGCTGATCAAAGTCTTGCATCCCGTAAGACTTTGATCATGCCTTTTCTCAGTTGTGCCTTCATTCATCTCTCCTGCCACTCCACACTCTCATATCAACATAAAGTGGTATCCTCCTGCCTTGCTCCATCTCTGAAACCCTCGTGGCCAGGCAACTCAGATCGCTGAGGTAAATCATTCACCTGGCACTCCCACCTACCAGTCACCCCATGTTTAGCCCACTCTGTTGACTCAGTGCTGTTTCACCTGGTTTTAAACCTCTCTCTCTCTCTCTCTCTCTCTCTCTCTCTCTCTCTCTCTCTCTCTCTCTCTC
>JACXGM010001956.1:6757-20635 GCA_016801145.1 Umbra pygmaea | reverse complement strand
CAAGGATGAGGGCCATGGTGTGTACTCTTGTTTGAAGATGAATATGTTTGTTTTTTCTAACAGATTAACTTCCTCTATCCAATAAAAGCACTTGACAACATGGAAATTTGCATCGAAGTTCCTATTCATGGCATCAATTAAGCCCGAAGCACGAGTGCCCCATTTAATGAACACAGTGGAGTGAGAATCAACTATCATACATTTCAACCTTGGCACACAAAGCCAAGGGCAAAAGACAACTATAACATTGGGGGATTAACAATTTGGCAACAACAACAAGAAAAACTGTTAGTTCTCTGTCATCTGCCTTTTCTTCCCTCTGATCCGGAAAGCAATACATGGTTAAGGTATTGAGGAAAGTATAAAGTAGTTGGTATTGGAACAGAAATGTAATTTGTTTCCCTGATATCCCTCTTTAGTTGGAGAGAATCATCAGCTATTGTTTAGTCAGATGCACATATCAAAAAACAATGTTACTTAACATGTTATTTGCATTATATAATAAAGCTTGTTTTATAACTTTTCCAGTTTCCCCTCTGTCAATGTAATTTGTCTGATGGCATGTGTGGATAATCAATATCAATACCATTTTCTTTGACCTCCAATTGAGACAAGGCATATATCCATAGTGCATTTATTTTGTCCAGGGTTCAATAGTTCTAGTGTGGAGGAAAAAGCATGTTATTTTGGATGCAGTATACCACTGACATTCTAAACTGAGTTTTACAGAATTGAAGTAAACGGTGTGGTTGTACATGTATTTGAGTGTGTACTTCCTAATACCTTGCTGCTGAGATTACTTTATAGCATAACCACCAGTGGAGGCTGGTGACTTAAAAATTTGAGGAGGATGGGAGACTCACGGTTTAGTTGTTCACCACCCAGACAGCCAAGGATTTAGGAAAAATGTTCAACTGAAACATTTATTGAAAGCATTTATGAGTAAACCTACTATGGAATGGGTTGTTTATATTGGGTGTAATATAGTATGCAAGCAGTGCTCATCATAGATAGGTGGTTTTAGAAAACAACTTCACTCTTTCCCTCAGAGCAGAACAGGATTTACTCAAGAAACACACACCTAAAGATGTGCAGTTAAACAGTCCTGCTGTCTGGACAAATGAGAACACTAAGATGGGAAGAAGGGCAGAATCACATCAGGGTAATTATTTATGGATGTGTTGCTGTATGGAAAAAAATATTCATGGGTGAGGTAATGAGGGTGGATTAGTGGTTCAAGGAGACAGACATGTAAATTATTTTTAGACTTTGATGTACATTTTATGTATTGTCATGTAAACAACCTGACCTATCAAAGAATTCCGTGAAATTAACACGGCCACAAAATCTGTGGCAGTTTCACGGAATAGCCGAAAATTCTGTGATTGGCCCACGAAATGAGGCTGTAGTGAGGTGTGCCTCAATGAAGTCAATCGTTTATGCAGTGTGCCCTTACCATCTCCTAATCCTAACCTTAACCATTACAACACGTGCTGGTACCACTTAATATAATGTCTTCCCTTCTCCCGATGTTAACCATAACAATTACAACACATGTGCTGGTACCACTTAATATAATGCATCACTTCTGTGGGCCCATCACAGAAATTTCGACAATTCTGTGAAACTGCCACAGATTTTGAGTTAAAGAGCAACTTGCAGGTTGAATTGATAACTGAATTAATAGTTACTGTTTTGGGATGGGGTCTTTTAAAAACACATATGTAAGAATTTCTATGTTACACAAAACATAAAGCAGGACTTTGATGAAAATGTGCCCATAATAAGCCAGGCTCCACCCGGCTAGCAACGCGTCATATGACATAGGCAGAGGCAAATACGAGCTGTGCTTTGCTCTCTCATTGGGTTTGTCGATGTAGTTAGAGCAGTGGTGAGAGACAGCACGAGATATAGAGAAAGTTTTACAGTAGCCATAATCGTAGCAGCTTAGTTTCACTTTCGTTTTCATCCGTAATTTGAGCATGAATTTTGCAGACTACCTTGCGTTACGTCACTTCCGATCTGTGATTTATAGATGCAGATGTTATTGGTAATTACAATTTTCTCTCTAAATATCGTTTTTGACAGTTATCTATTTCTCCAATCTAGTTGTTTTTCATTACTGTACACTACTCTATATTGAGGTGTCCAACCTACAAGTTGCTCTTTAAGGGGCTGTGTTCATTTCACGGAATTCTGTGAGATCACGTTGCATGTAAAACCTGAGGGTGTGTGGTCACAAAAGTCAACATTGTTCCATATATCAAATTCTAGTTAATCTGTTCTGGTGATTCATTCTACAACTATATTCAGTACACAGGGAGCAATGGTGGCAAGTAATATAATCACCGAACGAGTATTAGGCTAATTAGATCTTAACATGTCATCATCAACATTGTGTATTGTTAAATACTGCACATATTTTTCCATGCAGAAAAGAATGCACAGTTTCAGACCTGAGGTCTGTGTTTGGTATATCTAGATTAATTTATGGATGCCACTATGTACTTTCATCACAATAACATCATGTAAATATCCTAAATATTGATCATTGGCGCACACAACATACACTCACCTAAAGGATTATTAGGAAAACCATACTAATACTGTGTTTGACCCGCTTTCGCCTTCAGAACTGCCTTAATTCTACGTGGCATTGACTCAACAAGGTGCTGAAAGCATTCTTTAGAAATGTTGGCCCATATTGATAGGATAGCATCTTGCAGTTGATGGAGATTTGTGGGATGCACATCCAGGGCATGAAGCTCCCGTTCCACCACATCCCAAAGATGCTCTATTGGGTTGAGATCTGGTAACTGTGGGGGCCATTTTAGTACAGTGAACTCATTGTCATGTTCAAGAAACCAATTTCAAATGATTGAAGCTTTGTGACATGGTGCATTATCCTGCTAGAAGTAGCCATCAAAGGATGGGTACATGGTGGCCATATAGGGATGGACATGGTCAGAAACAATGCTCAGGTAGGCCGTGGCATTTAAACGATGCCCAATTGGCACTAAGGGGCTTAAAGTGTGCCAAGAAAACATCCCCCACACCATTACACCATCACCACCAGCCTGCACAGTTGTAACAAGGCGTGATGGATCCATGTTCTCATTCTGTTTACGCCCAATTCTGACTCTACCATCTGAATGTCTCAACAGAAATCGAGACTCATCAGACCAGGCAATATTTTTCTAGTCTTCAACTGTCCAATTTTGGTGTGCTCTTGCAAATTGTAGCCTCTTTTTCCTATTTGTGGTGGAGATGAGTGGTACCCGGTGGGGTCTTCTGCTGTTGTAGCCCATCCTCCTCAAGGTTGTGCGTGTTGTGGCTTCACAAATGCTTTGCTGCATACCTCGGTTGTAACGAGTAGTTATTTCAGTCAAAGTTGCCCTTCTATCAGCTTGAAGCAGTCGGCCCATTCTCCTCTGTCCTCTAGCATCACAAGGCATTTTAGCCCACAGGACTGCCGCATACTGGATGTTTTTCCCTTTTCACACCATTCTTTGTAAACCCTAGAAATGGTTGCGCATGAAAATCCCAGTAACTGAGCAGATTGTGAAATACTCAGACCGGCCCGTCTGGCACCAACAACCATGCCACGCTCAAAATTGCTTAAATCACCTTTCTTTCCCATTCTGACATTCAGTTGGAGTTCAGGAGATTGTCTTGACCAGGACCACACCCCTAAATCCATTGAAGCAACTGCCATGTGATTGGTTGAGTAGATATTTGCATTAATGAGAAATTGAACGGGTGTTCCTAATAATCCTTTAGGCGAGTGTATTAGCGAGTTGAAAAATACTAGCTAGCTAGAAAGTACCTTTTTGCTAGCTATTGTGTTGATCCATCAACAGTGCAGTGCAGCTAGCTAGTTTATTGCATGGATTGAGGTAAATTACCTATGGTGCATTAACTCCAAGCATAATTTAAATTAAAAGGTGAGGTGAAATAAATAATGACTAACGTCTCAACACTCTACCTGGTGCCTTAAAGTACTTATTTTCTTTCTCCTCCTCATCTGGCTCAGGCATCAGTGACTTGCAGATGATCCTCCCCTTCCTCCCCAGAGGAGCCTACACTGAGCCACTACCTGATTGGTTAATGTGGGTCATCTTACAGGTTAATTTGCATAATGACGAAGGTTGTTAACTGAAGCAATCACCGCTGACCCTAACTTAACCCAGCATCCCTGTGCCATCACCCAAACACTGAAAATTTGCTACTCTCCTGCACCATGACTGTTGTAGAATTTACTTGGAGGATGTGAGGAAACCGTGACGGCTGGATTATTACCGTAACTGTGCTACACAGACATGACTCCACCTTAGTCCTAAAGCTAATATTAAATATCAATGCTTTTGTCAGAGTCTGAATGGGACAAAGCCAAAGGAGAAGGTGGCTATTAATCATTAACTGTACTAAAAGCCTGGCCCTTTGTATTCCCTTGGAGCCTGGGTTATCTGGCTACCATGTGACGAACTAGGGCCTTTTCCTAGTAGATTGGGGAAAGCCAGTGCGCAAACACGGGTGTTTTGAAGTCAGTGATGCTCGCTGTCAGGGACAACCGCAAACACGAGCAGTAACGCCAGATCCTGTGTTTGTCTGGGCACTTCCTGGTGATCCAACATTTCGAGTCCAACCGCTTTGTATGATTTCCCCCGAATTCCATCATTTCACATTTGAATGCAGGACATAAAAGAGAAAGAGAAGAGGTATTGGGAAAGAGCTGGAGAGCAGGCACGGGCATGCAAAATCTTTAGAAATTATAGCGCTGGATGGCAAAACGATGGGGGTGAGCTTTTTAAGGCATTTAAGCCCTCACTTTGGAAAACAAAAGAAATGAATTCTTCTCAAGTGGGTCTATATCCATGCATGACCCTAAACTAATGAAGCAGTCTTGTGTTCTTGTCAGCCTTGCCACCCACATTGTTTGAAAAGCTGAATATGTTAACACAAACATTTCTGATGCGTTAACACAAATACATACACACCACTGTATTATATGCCTCACTTTACATCGGAGCTGTATACGTCTTTATGAATAATAGATGTATTGACACAATATAACTATTTACAGAGCAACTCTACCACTGGTGTTTCACACAAACAATATCCGGCACACGTCAGCCTATTGGTTAAGTTCAAATATTTATGTGTTTGTACCATCCGTGTTCAAATTCAGTTGCCGCTGATCAGTGAATTATCAGTAAAAAGATTATTAAGATGTTTGAAGCAAACACATAAAACCAACAGAAGAGGATGTAAAGTTGTAAAGTTAGGAAAAAGAGGAAATGAGATCGGCTGCTGTAACAAATTCATTATCATCCCAAATTGAAAAAGAGCAGTTTTATAGGGCACCAGATGTCTCAGTGGTTAGGGAGTCAGGCTTGTAAAGAGAAGGTTGCAGGTTTGAGGCTCACCTGTGCCAAATGTCATTGTGTCCTTGTGCAAGGCGCGTAACCCTAAGTTCCTCCAGCCGGAATGTCCCTGTACTTGATAAGAGCATCTGCTAACTATTATTAATTCATTACTAAAATGTACATTTTTTATCCAACACCAAACAAGCCATAAAGAATGCTGTTTACAAATTGATGAATGGTGTTTCAGTCAAATGTCAGAACTATATACGTTTCTTCAAAAGAGACAAATCAAAGATACATTTAAAACAATTAAGCTGCTTCAATGTTTTCTTTTTGCAAGATTATCACTCTTCCATGAACTGACCTAAAGACAGTTTCTGGCAATGGGTTCCAAATGAGGCCACGCCCCATTAGGGCTCTGGTGAAGTGATGTACAATGAAGGAAATAGGGTGCCATTTGTGAGGGGACAAGCTTTTAAGCTTCACTCTGACAAGAGCTGGGAAAGATTGCCAGTGGTGGCCACTTGCAGTGTCTAGATAACAGGTTTGCTATTAACTCACTGCGTTAGGGAAGACCAACATATGAAAGTGTCTGGGAATAAATAATAAACAGCATAATACAGTCTATTTGATTATTTTAGGAATGTTATAAAATCATTAAAAAAACAAAAGGTGTTAGAGTTTGAAATCATTTGGAATAGAGAGTATACGGTATTGGATTTCTGAAGGCAGTGTTTCTGTGCGTTTATTTTTCTCGAAAGAGGGACTGGATACTTCAATGCCTTTCTGGGTCTGCTCACATTCTTCTCACCTGTGTGGCTCCCCTGTTCTTAAGAACCCTCCATGTTCTTAATGCATTAGCGCAGAGCATCGTGCCAGTCCCCAAACGTCACTGCAACTAGGGCAAAGAGATAAACCATAGAAATTAAATGCATTCTAATGCAAATAAATGTAGCAGAATGGTCAGGACCATTTTTACCATTCTATTGCAAAGATTTAGCGGCCTACTTCCGCATTAAACCGATTTGCGTGTTGTTACCGTGACAACTAATGACAGTCGCCATTTTTTTGTGTACTAATCGAACGACCAAGCAAAACAGTTTAATAAGGCTTCTATTGATTTAAGTTCTATGAGATAAACAGTTAGAGGGATTACTGCTGGGACATTAAAATGACACCCAATTCCCCACATATAGTTCAGCGCATTTGACAATAACCCTACATATAGAGAACCGCCTGTATTATTAACAACACTGTAAAAACACTTTTTGAGGTGCTTGTACACAAAAATAACGTGTTAGCAATATGGCATCTCTTACGATGAACTAGTTAACAAATGCAAAGGGGGGGTCTCCATGTGACCAGGGTTTGTATGTACAGTATTCTGGTCATACTAACGATGTCGGACAGGGGTGCCTGGACACGTCGCTCTCTAGTGACACCTAGTGGAGATCAAGTGTCTGTGAAATTCAATCATGGTTGTATAGTAGATTTAACCTCCTGTCCATGTGTCAACTAAAGGCTACCATATTGAATGAGCAGTATGACAAGAATTTGAAATTCTGTGCAATGCGTGCTTGGGTGAAGCATGTGTTCGATCTTTGATCATCACATACTTGCAGTGGACATGTTGGCGAGACAAGGTCAATCAGGAATCAGGACATGATATATTGGGAGGGGAGAAGAAGAGCGATAAATCGTTTATTTATGCAATAAGGTTTATAATACCCATTATAGCTAAGAGCTCTTCTTGGGTACATCACTTAGCCATGGTGTATTAGCAATATATCACAAACCCCTCACATTGTATATTCCTTTTATAAACTATTTTTTAACATCATTACAGCAATAAAAATGTATGTCATGTCATACCCGTGCATGGTCTCATATAGTATGGCCAATCGGGGGAACAGTGGCTAAGTGGATCAAGTAGGTTGTCTAGCAACTGGAAGGTTGGTGGTTCGATCCCCGGGTCCTGCTGACCAAGTGTCGAGGTGTCCGTGAGCAAGACATCTAACCCCAATGAGCTGCCTGGTTCCTTGCATGGCTGACACCGCCGTCTGTGTATGAATGTGTGAATGAATGGGTGAATGATTGAATGGGTGAATGTGAGGCTCTGTAAAGAGCTTTGAGTGGCCGTTGGTTAGAAAAGTGCTATATAAATGCAGTCAATTTACCATCAGTCTATTTCTGGATGGACATCTGAAGGAGTGTAGGACAGACAGAAGGCTGCCTAACCCACAGCAGAAATGCTGAACATAGTTTGAAGCAAATGCAGAACTCTTCACTTTCAACGGTTAAACCTTCAGATACTGCAGGTGGATTTGATCTTGCTGCCAAAATAAGTTGAACTACCGTAACAAATGATTTGATACACAATCCAATGTTAAACACAACTACTCCAGACAAAGGGAAACAATTCTGAACAAACCAGTACTCATAACACAATGTGGGTTTTTACCACTTTCCATCGTTGCGGTGTTGCACAACATTCGATTAGGTTGGGTTTCAACACACCATGTAAGTTTCAAAACATCTGAGGATGATATGTTTCAACACTCCAGCAAAGGTGAAATCGGTCTCCTTCCCTATGATAGCTTGTTACAAACAAAGCACGTTGTTTTTAACCTTGTTTTAGTGAACAGCCCTCAAAGAGCTGGTTTGTAATGCATCAGTACAGAAACATACAGGGACTATCAAGTGCCTTGGGTGTCAGTCGATGTGGCAGATGTTACCGTCATGCTCCAACTCTTCCAAACTGCCGGTGCTCAATGCAGAGATGCCTCCCAGGCAACACATTGAGTTACAACCCAACGTATTATGACCTGCTCATTATCATCAAAACCAATCTATGTATATAGCAGAAGTCTAGTATGTTCTCTCCTGTTATGCACAAGAACAACATGGACAGTAGAAGTGTTTCACATTCTAGATCCCCATGTTTAACATAATATTTATTGTTACTTTACCTTATAACACATTGTTACTTTTAGAAAATATCTAGGAGTAGTTACCTAGGGTTATTTTTACTTTTCCAACTCTGGGATTCCATGCAAATACTGACCTTTCAATTGCACTTGACAAGGCTACCTTAGTGCCCCATACAAGGGTAGTTTAAAGGGGCATTGTGTAGACTTTCACACCTGTGTGACAAACTCTATTTTCTATTTCAGTGACCAGCTTACAAAACTGTAAAAAAAAAGATAAATAAAGTGATTTAGATGGGAGATGGATTAACTTCAGTATGCAATTTTGATACACAAAAAAAGCACAGCCTAACATGCAAAATGTATAATAAAGAATGACAATAACTTTAATAATAATAACTTTATTTTTATATAACGCCTTTAAAGTAGCTTTTCAAGGCGCTTTACATAATGATCAGCACAAAACCATTCATAAACAATATTTAGGATAAAATCTGTAATCGGTAAAGCTATAACGATTCGTTGTTCCATATAAACAGGCATGAAATTATATTAAGCAAACGGGCATGAAATTCTTCATACTGCCCATTTACAAGTAAATCTACTTTTAAGACGGAGAGCACAAAATAAGGTTATTTTATATGTTACATTAATTTACATTTTTAAAGAATGTTATAAAACACTAATCTACAGTCGTGGTCAAAACTTTGAGAATGCCACAAGTATTGGTCTCCACACAGTTTGTTGCTTCAGTGTTCAAGATCTTTTTCTCAGTAGTGAATATGTTATACTGAAGTATAATAACAAGCAGTCCATAAGTGTCATAGGCGTTTATTGACAATTAAATTAAGTTTATGCAAAAAGTATGTATGTGCAGTGTTTACCCTTCTTTTTCAAGACCTCTGGAATCGGCCCTGGCATGCTGTCAAATAACTTCTGGGCCACATCCTGACTGATGCTTGGAGTTTATCAGAATTTGTGGGTTTTGTTTGTCCACCCGGCTCTTGAGGATCGACTACAAGTTCTCAATGGGATTAAGGTTTGTTAAGTTTCCAGACCATATACCCAACATTTCGATGTTTTGTTCCCAGAGCCACTTAGTTATCACTTTTTCATTATGACAAGGTGCTCAATCATGCTGGAAAAGGCATTAGTCGTCACAATCTGTTCTTGGATGGCTGGGAGAAGTTTCTCTCAGAGGATGTGTTGGTACCATTCTTTATTCATGGCTGTGTTCTTAGGCAAAATTGTGAGTGAGCCCACTCGCTTGACTGAGAAGCAACCACACACATGAATGGTCTCAGGATGCTTTACTATTGGCATGACACAGGACTGATGGTAGTGCTCACCTTGTCTTCTCCGGACAAGGTGTTTTCCGGATGGCCCATCAATTGGAAAGGGGATTCATCAGAGAAAATGACTCTACCCCAGTCCTCAACCGTCCAATCCCTGTAACTTTTGCAGAATATCAGTCTGTCCTTGATGTTTTTCCTGGAAAGAAGTGGCTTCTTTGCTCCTCTTCTTGACACCAGGCTTTCCTCCAAAAGTCTTCGCCTCATTGTGTGTGTAGATGCACTCACACTTGCCTTCTGCCATTCCTGAGCAAGCTCTGCACTGGTCGTGCCGCGATCCCGCAGATGAATCTGTTTTAGGAGACGGTCCTGGTGCTTGTTGGACTTTCTTGGGTGCCCTAATGCCTTCTTCACAAGAATTGAACCGCTCTCCTTGGAAGTTTTTGATGATCCAATAAATGGTTAATATAGGTGCAATCTTACTAGCAGCAATATCTTTGCCTGTGAAGCCCATTTTGTGCAAAGCAATGATGATGGCACATGTTTCCTTGCTAAAGCTTCCAGTCTGTTATTCTAACTCAATCAGCATGTCAGAGTGATCTCCAGCCTTGTCCTCGTCAACACTCTCACCTGTGTTAACGAGACAATCACTGACATGATGGTAGCTGGTCCTTTTGTGGCAGGGCTGAAATGCAGTAGAAATGTTTTTTTGGCTTCACTTTCATGAGGAAGAGGGACTTTGCAATTCATTGCACTTTATCTCATTCATGACATTCTTGCAAATTGCCATCATCAACACTGAGGCAGCAGACATTTTGAAAATTAGCATTTGTGACATTCTCGTGATTCTCAAAACGTTTGACCACGACTGCAGAGAAAGGTTTAACAATCATTTAAAGATTTTATAAAAATAATACAGTTAATTCTAATGAAATGTGAGCCTCGCGTCCCCAATTAAGATCCACCGACTGTGGCTGCCTTGTATATCCTTGGGATTTTTTCTAGTTATCATTGGGTTACTGGGCCCTGTCTGTTCAAGGACTGGAGCCTGATGGCTTTCTGCTTTCCATGATAATGAGACAAGCAATTAAACTGGCTTTAACGTTGTGTTTGAGGAAAACCGGGAATAGATCGGTCTTTGGGAGGCAGTTTGAGACAGCTGTGGACGATCACCTGTCTGTCAGGTAAACATGGCCTGTCCTTCCCCAGGAGCAGCTGGAGTGCTGGGGAGCCTCGGCCCGTGGCCCAAAAACCACACGGTCCCTGCCCAGTGCACTACCTCTGATGGGCCCTGGTCGAAAACAGTGCACTATACCGGTAAAAGGGTGTAATTTGGGTTGCGGGCTTATGCCTGGAATGGAGCGAATCAGGAACAAAGGGGAAACACTCAGCGCCAGGTGACTTGTCTGGGCCTCGTCGTCTGTGTGTTTGTGACACAATAGAGCCTGATGATATAAAACAAACAGAGAATCCTCTCCTCATGAGTTAAACACGGTTAAACACGGTGCACAATCGCAACAGCCCGGTAACATTCAACAGACCGTCTACTGGTGAAGAATAGGATGATTGAAAGCCCAAGAAATACATTTAGCAGCTAAGGCATAACACAAAATATGACAATGTGCATCAGTGTAGGGTTAAAATGACTGAATATCTAGATGTGGATGGTTTTCTCCAGGTAGTAGAGAGACAGCACCAACCGCATTGATTAACCAGGAGTAGCAATGATGTCAGGACCCAGGCTGTTTGATACCGATGGAGATAAGATAAGGTAGTCACGTACCCCTGTGAACTAGGATGGAGGCCAGGTCCAAACTGGCCCAGATAAGTGTTTATAGAAGGCCCCAAGAGTAAAAGTATAGGGGAGACAGCCAATCCAGTTTCATTATAAAGGTGAGTGACTGCAGCAATATGGACATAGTGAGTGGTTGTAAAAATCACTCTTAACTCGGCGTCAGGACAATGAGAGAATAAACACTACGAAGAGCGCGGAGAAGATATTTAACCTTTGCTGGCATTTTCACAAAAGGAGGGCAACTTGGACTATGGTTGTATCAGCCATTAACTGATGCACTAATGAAAGAGCTCTTTTAGTGGTACTTCACCTATAACCAGAATCCTAAACGGAGTTCACAAAAGGCCTTCTCTACTTGGCTATTTAGACACATGCTAAAAGAGACAAAGGCATAAAGAGACAGTGAGACAGACATGCAGAGAGAGAGAGAGAGACAGCGAGAAACAGCCATTGACAGATGCATCCAAACACACATACCGACATAGCAGGAAATTTCTATCAGGACACACAACTCTGCAGCCAAACAATATCAAAGTCCAATAGTCAACGAAAACTAACTAGCAATACCCAAATAGACTAGATGCAGTAACTTGGCCAATGAGAACACATTCTAGTGTTAATAAATAATATTTTTCCAATTTCATTATTTTAAATTTAGTACAAACGCAAACCAGTTCCGAAACATTTAAAATAAGTACACGGTTATCTTCTTCTTTGATTTAATGGCGGATCGCAACAATCTGAACTGTGCATACAGTGCCAACTACTGCCACGGAGATATGTTAGCGCAGCTGACTACTCGGTTGCTGCTGTTAAACTATCTAGTGAGTCCGTGACTTGCTGCAAATCGGTTTAATGCAGAAGTAGGCCGTTAGAGCTTTGCATTGGAATGGTACACAACAAAATGGCTTGCGCTCTGACCATTCTGCTACTTTGATTTGAATTGGAATGGCCTTTCTATCCATTCCATTTCTATGACCTGCATTCTATCTGAATTCCAACCTGGGGCGATTTGCAAAAAGATGTCGGTTTCCAGTAGTATATACAGTCGATATGCATTACATAGACAGACTTACGATATGGCAAATAAAAATGTAACTTTTTGTACGTATTGAGTCGCTGTTCTACCTGAACATTTCCAAGAATAGACAAATCATTCGGTTACAATTTAAAGTACTTGGGGAACGTTTCGTTCAGGGAAAATATGCTAGGTTAGTGAGGTTAAGGTAAGGTCAGTGTAAATTTAAGGTAAACTGACATTTTTACGATTTGTAAACATACAAAACATACAAACCTTTACTGGAGGTTTTCCTGCCTCCAGAAAAGTACACCTGTACTTTGTTTTTAACGATTTTGTTCCATTCTGTACGTATCGCCATGAGAACAGCCTGCCCAATAACAGTGACAGAAAAGTGACCAGCGTGTTAGATTGGCTCAGATTCAGTCAAACATTTTCAGGCATAGTATTTGTTTTAGGCAAATACCATGGCTTTGTCCACAATAACAAACATACACTTTCAAAAACAAACGCTGCAAGAGTTAATAGAGTATGTCCACAAATTTAAGCCATTTGAAAGAGAAAATCTAATCTAATCTGGCGTTAATACAAACAGACTGACACTGAATTAACCTCCATGCAGACAAGGACTAATTTATTCCTCTCACTTTTAAGAAAAGCCTTAGCAAAACAACCCATGTCAATGTAAATATATTGTGCTGGTGACAAGCCAGTGTCTGTTGGCTTACAACCTGTCAGCCATGTTGTCCTTTCTTAAAGTTTGCTGTGGAAACCAATCACTGCTTGATAAAAAGCACACAGCAAATATAAAGAAGATCCATATCTACATGTGGGGGCTTAGTCAATGGGAGTGCTCTAAAAGTAGGGGCTTGAGCATGGCTAGAGATCTAAAGAGAAATACAAAACAATCACAATATCAGTTAAGGACATTGACAGTAAAACTATCTACATTTGTAGAGACCCTTAAAAGTGCTGACCAACCAATGGTACCCAAATGTACTCATTGGGGTCAACACCTCAAAATACAATCAATACCTAAAATTCAGTCAATACAGTACGTCACAATATAGCCACAACAACCTCCCTCCTTGTTGATCCTAAACAAAATGAGAAACAATATTGCTCAGCTTTCATTGACCCAAGCGCCCTTGACAGCCGGTTCAGGTAGGGTCAGACGACTGTTAGCATAACCGTGCTTATATCAAGACGATACTTCCCGATTCCCCTGCACACACATATCTACAGTGTGTGTGTAGCCCTTGATCAATGATGGTAAACGCTGCTTGTCCAAACAAGGCATTGATGGCGAGGCAAAGCCTCCCACTGGCCCGAGAAGCATGCAGCACCTCCATTAGTCTTGGTCAGGGAGGGACATTATTATTCATAAATGACTGATCGCCCCATAAACAAACTGAGCAGGTCCGGTGGTAGTGTTCCACCTCTTCCCGCACACCCCGGGGGGGGGGGGGGGGGAGGGGGG
>JACXGM010001955.1:17112-50405 GCA_016801145.1 Umbra pygmaea | reverse complement strand
CACCTCCTCCATCTAACCGTCATCTGCACCTCCTCCATCTAACCGTCATCTCCACCTCCTCCATCTAACCGTCATCTGCACCTCCTCCATCTAACCGTCATCTGCACCTCCTCCATCTAACCGTCATCTCCACCTCCTCCATCTAACCGTCATCTCCACCTCCTCCATCTAACCGTCATCTCCACCTCCTCCATCTAACCGTCATCTCCACCCTACTTTGGGCAAACTTTTTTGCTTGAGGGGGCCACATTTAGCTTTTGAAACCAAGGGCCTCATTTTATATTGATGCATGAAAAATAGGAAATGTTATTTCATTAAATTACCCCTGCCCCCTACGAAGATACGTGTGTACACTACAGAAAATAAATGTTTTATTTTGTAACACCATTTCCTTGTTTGACTTCTCAGAATTTAATCACTACTGTTTGTTTAAAGACTATTTAGCGTACTCACAGACACCTATGAATCAAGACAACAGTGCATATGGAAATTAATTTGAGTCAAATCATTTTTTCAAATATCATGAAGCCTTCAAGGTCTAAGGGGGTTGAAGTCCACCTGGCACTGCATTGATATTTTGGCTTCTAAAAGGGTCATACGGTTGTCCTGAAGTGTCTTATAGTTTTGGATTCAGAATTAATCAAACCCAAACTTTTCTGACAATGACTTTCATGCATGATGTCATATAGAGCCAAAAAATACAACAATGTATGTTTAATTTTTAGTTAATTATTGTAAAATACTTGTAAACAAATGTTGATTTTTTGGCCTCTGAAAAGGTCATACTTTGACCTACAGGGAAGTGCCTTATGGTTTTGGATTCAGAAGGCCCATTGCTACAACATGGATGAATTTTATTTTTATATTTATACCAAATAACTAAAGAATGTATGTATATTTTAGTTTTTTGTTGGTAAAAACATGTAAACCATGATGAATAGTGTTTTTTAATAGATAGATATTGTCAAGCACCCAGAGCTCATAGATCAGTTTGCAATGTTTGGAGGCCATACAAACAAGTCATCATCAAAATGCTGCACTCATTTCTCACTAGATTTCTATACGTTTTTAAAACCCAGCTAATTTCCAACTCCACAAAACTTTTTTTTTTTAATGCAGGTTGATGTCCTACATCATTGTAAATGTTAATGTCATTTTCACTTACTACTTCCTGTCTGTGATATTTTTAGTCAAATAGAAAGACCATTGTCGGCTTTGAGGCGTGATATCTCCGGCTCTGATGAACCCACAGAAACGAGCCATCACTCATCAGATCTGCGTCAGATTCTCCTCTTTCCAATGGTTCCAAGCTTTAGTTGCTAGCATGTACGGTTTGCGAGATAATCGCGTTTAACACTCTACAGCTTCAATAGACTTAGCAGGGTTAAAAAACACCTTGCGGGATGTAGTTGGCCCACACCTGCCTTATAGCCATTATCCACACATCACCCATCTAACCATCCTCTCAACCATCTAACATTATCATCACCTCATCCCTCAAACATTATCCCCACATCATCCCTCCATCCATCCATCCATCATCCCCACTTCATTCTCCTAAATCTCTCTTTTGTCTGTTGCTCTGTCAAATGTATTTGTTGTTTGGGAAGATATTACTTACTTGCATTCGTAGGTGTTTGGGTAGAAGGGGTGTTTGTGTGGGTGCTGGCTGTCCCATCGCTGACACGGGATCCCACCTGTTGTCTCGTTGACTTTACCGCGGTAATCCTCCCCGCGTCCACGGAAGCAGTGCGTAGTGTAACTAGACCGGAGGCGTCGCTGTGTAACCGCAGCTACCATCGAGAGAGAGACATACGAGTGATTTAGATTGGATTACGTTGTTATTAGATGGAATCGTGTGTTACACTGGGACAGACATACAGCACTTGCTAATCTGGCAGCTCTCTCGCTCCATTGCAGGGTCTGTAGTGTAGCACCATGGGACTGGAGACGCATCCGGGTTACGGCAGTAATTATCATCCAAACTCTTATCTGGATATCTGGAAAGCACAGTATTAGGAACATACCAATTCGTTGGAAGCAGATGTTTTTCCACTTTTTAACAGTATAACATCTTGACTACAGAGGATTCAAGATAACAAGGCCTAAATGGACCTGTGAGGCAGGTTGGAGATGATAGTGACGGGTAGACCAACATACTTTTCAGGCTGGTAGATGTGTTGGTGTGGATGCTGCTGGTCCCAGCGTTGGCACTCCCTGCCGTTCACGGTGTGGTCCACCTGGCCCCTGTAATCCTCACCATTACATGTGATACACACCTCTGTTCATAAACCCAAACACACACACACCAGCAATAACACCTTTTAACAACTACTCAGATCACATACAATACACTGGGTTAAATCAAACACAGGTAGTGTTACCCTATTATATTAAAAAAATATTATTGTCATCGTTTATCTTCCCACAAAGTTGTGCAAGATGGAATGTACCATCTTTGCAGTGGGGGATGTTGCAGCTCTCGTAGCGGCGCTCTGGATCTGTGGTGTAGCACCATGGCCCAATGCTATCCCCATCTGGGTTCCTGCAGTAGTTCAGCTCCAAGCCATTGGTGCCTGTGGGGGTCCATCTATCCCAGGTAAACACAATGTGTGTGGGAGAGACAGGAATACATGTTATTAGCAATTCCTTTGGTTTCCCAAACTTCAACTCCCAGAAATCCTTGGAGTGATCTTACTTGTGATCGTGTGGGAACTTTGACCACCACTGTTGACAGGTATGGCCGCTTTTCGTCATGAAAACCTTGCCTCTGTAGTCTTCCCCTTTACCCACAATGCACTTCCTAACGTAGACTGCACATCACAGAAACCACATTAATTATTTCAATTAAGTCAAACCACATTGCGCTCCTATCACTTGTTTTGTAGCCTAACGTAACATGAGAAATTAACATGCATGACAGAGAATATGACCTGGCTTAGACAAGCTTACCTTTCTTCTCATACAGGTCACAGTTAACATTTCTTTTGACCTCTGCATTACTGCCATCTTCCACCCACGGCAGCTGTTTACAGGTGATGGTGGGACGGGTCTCATAGTTGAAGGCTCTTGATGAAAAGAGTTGTCACGTTAGTTATGTTCAATGGTAGCCTAACTTAAAGTGAAACGTGCGCTGTATGTCTTCGGGATTTTTACTCAAACACCTTCACGACTGCAATTTCTGAGATTTTTGTACGATTTAAAAACGAGTCAGTGTACCTGCATTCCAGCGTGTGTGAGCATCGTTTAGCACAGTCCTCTAGGGTCAACCCTGGTAGTATCAGCACCCGGGCTGAGTTCCAGGAGGTAGCAACCAACTCTCTTCCCTCAAAACGCTGGAAGTCATTTAGAGGACTGCGGGATCCTATGGCCAAGCACAAACACATTCCTAATGGCCCCCTGAAATGTTTCAGTGTTTTGATTGGAGGTTGAAACTTCCACAGTTAATAGTCCTTTAAACTGTGCCCTTCTTTTGGGTACCTATGTGTCTGCTATTCTCCTGAACTACCTTTTGGGTTTGCAACTGACTCAACACATAAACCTTTAGACACAACCACAAGTTTTTGTTAAGGTTACGATGATGGACAAGTGTCTTCTTGCCTCAAAGAAAACACATAAACTGCCAGAAACGAACTTCTGACAGCTGCTGTCAGTAAAATAGCAGGATACAAACCATACTGGCACAAAATATGTTTTGCGTCAATGATATGTATTACTATCGAGTGAACTGAGTTGACCCAGGAATACAATCTAATTTAACAGATGGGCACAAATATCACAAATACATACAATGAGGAAGAAAACTTTGAGAAAACTATATATATGCAATTTCTATAATACAAAACAAAATAAACACATTTTCTTACCAATGACAATTCCATTCCATAATATTAGAAAAACACACGAAGTAAGGAGTTTCATGGTTATCGACTACTGGAAAGACACGAAGCAGTCCTGGAAGGAAACAGATCGATGATGTTGTTTCTCCCCCCAAGTCCCGGAGTTGACTAGCGCACGGTCAAAGACGACTAACAAGCCTATAAAAGTATAATTTGTGTTGTTTGTTAGACGGGAAATTCCTAAGTTACGAAATCAGTGTGAATGTAAAGACTTTATTCCTTCCACCCACACGTGAACATTCAAAAGCTTAATCAAACAGAAGAGCTTACCCCAAATAGACAACCAATCGATAAGTACATTACTGATTAATGAAAAGTAGCCTAGACCAGCTTTGCTCATTGTCTCTTTAATCCCTGGCAATACCCGTGAACACCACTGGACGTCAGTACAATCCAGATGATCAAAGATTATGTAGGCTACAGGCTACAATGTTTTTCCGGGAAAAAAGTGAATACGGAGTCAACCCACTTTCACTTCAGTCAGAAACCCCTCAACAACGTCAAGGTAAATATATGATTACACATGTTAATATTTACACCAATCGAATGATTGTGAATAAATGTGTTTGGAAATCGAACAGGGAAATTGTGAGCATTAATACAAACTAGCAATTTTTTTGATTTGGTACCATAAAAACACAGGACACATTGCAAACTGACATGCCAAGATTGAACTGCAGTTGGACAGAGATGCATGAATACAATACATATTTACTAAATATTTAAAAGCAACTTGTACTTATTCTTTAGTTCACTGTTCTAATTGTAGTATATATTATTAGTTTTACTAGTAGCAGCTGATTAGAATATAGTACGTACACATCGGAGAAGTAGCACTTAACATGTTCACTATAACGAATAAAGACTGGACTCCAGGTATTCAGATGCAAATGCCAAGAAGATTTAATGAATACAACAATGTAAACTAAGAATGCACTGTCAGACTGATTACAAAGCAAATAAAAAGGCAAGATGAAACTAAAACTGAATAGCAAGTAAACTGACCCCAAAAGAGTAACAACAATAACTGACAGAGAATGCTGTATACTGAGCCTAAATATTGGGTAATAATGAAAAATAAGTTGACAACAGGTGCATTCAAAGTTCAGGTGACAATGAATGTGGCAGCATAGAGATGGGGTGAGTAGCAGGAGAGGTGTTGTGAGGACTGTGACTGTGCTTGAGGCTGAGTGGATGTCACAGAATCCTTCCCTTGAGGAGCAGCTCCTGAGACATTCTGGTAATAATTTAGAGGTCTACCCCGTGGACGAGGACCTAGACAGTCAGGACAGCGCTAGTGGAACTCTGACATAAGGTGGTCTAGTACATCTGCTGCAGCCTCCCACAACCTCTCTTCAGGGCTGTAGCCCTGCCAATCCACAAGATACTGGAATTTCCTGGCTCTCCTCCTGGAGTCTAGTAGCTGGTGGACTGTGAAGGCAGACATGCCGTCGATGAGCTGACAGGGAGGTGGGGTAGTGACCGGTTCACACTCCTGAAGAGGACCACAAACCACTGGCCTGAGTAAGGAGACATGAAACGGGCAGAACCTGGCTCCAGTCTATCACTACAGTGAGGTCCTTAAGATACGACCCAACTCCTAGTTAACCCTCTCCACCTGTCCATTAGCCTCAGGGTGATACCCTGACGTCAAACTCACGGTCAATCCTAGTTGCTCAATGAGGCCCTCAGGCCTTTGATGTGAACTGAGGGCCTCGGTCAGTGACCACATCCTCTGAGGTGCCGTGAAGGTGAAACACGTTCTGGAACAATTCAGCTGTCTGGAACGGAGTGGGAAGTTCTGGCAGGGGAATAAAACGATTAGCCTTTGAGAACCTGTCCACAATCAATAATATAGTAGTATTACCCTCTGAAGGAGGCAAGTCTGTGGAAATCAACGCAGGTGTGAGACCAAGGATGCTGGGGGACTGGAAGTGGCGCTATAGTACCTGTAGGTAAGTGTCTATGGCTCTAGGACTGTGCACATATGGAGTAAGAGAGAACAGGTTCCTGAGTCTCTTCTCAGTGTGGGCCACCCCATACTGGACTGCCAACAGCTGCTGAGTGTGCATCGTTCCCGGGTGACCGGAGGCTGTGGAAGTGTGATGAACCATGTGATGAACCATGCTCTGAACTTGTCCGCTAGGCAACCATTTGAATCCTCCTCCAGAACTCTGGTCCTTTAATTGTCCTCCTCCAAATCCCACTTGATGGGGACAACAAAACACATAGGGGATAGAATGGAGTCTGGAACAATGGTATGAGGTTCACCCTCATATTCCCGTGACAGGGCATCAGGAGAGAACAAGGAGAGCCCTTGAGAGTAGTGAGAGGAGCTGCAACAACATTGAAATTACAAATGAAATGTGTATAAAAGTATGCAAAGCCCTAGAATCGTTGCATCTCCTTAACTGTGGTTGGTTTAGGCCAATCTAGGACCGCTTTCACCTGGTTAGTCTCCATTTGTACACCCCTCTGATTGATGACATAGCCCAGGAACGAAATGGTTGGACAATGGAAGGAACTCTTCTCAGCCTTGACAAAGTAACAGTGTTGGAGTAGGTGTGCTAAAACTTGCTTCGCATTAGCTAAACCAAAAGGCATGAATATATTCATAGTGCCCAGAAGGTGTGGAAAACACTGTCATCCCCCTCCTTAATGTGAAAGTAAGCATTTTTCAAATTTAGTTTGGTGAAAACCTTAGCTCCTCAAATGCTCCAAGGCCGCATACTTTTACTTTACAATCACCTCATTGAGCCCCCTTTAGTCTAGGCAGGGTCGTAAGACCCATCCTTCTTCTCCACAAAAAAGAAGCCTGCAGATGCTGGAGAGGTGGATGGCCGGATAGAATGGAGCTTAAGGGCCTCAGACACATACTCCTCCATCACCTGCGTGTCCTTCACAGAAAGGGGATGATTCCTGGACCACTGCGGAGAGGTACCAGGAAGCAGGACAATTGAACAGTCTCCAGCACGATGGGGTGGCAGGGAGGAGGCCACTCCCTTACTAAAAACCTGGTGTAAGTCTATATAAACAGCAGGAATGAGCCTCAACCCGTCCTTGGTGGCCTCACTTATCCCTGTGGCAACACATACACTGGGACTACAGGTCGGCGAACAGCAAGGTGACCATTTCAGGATAGTATTGTCCTGCCAGGAAATTTGTGGGTTATGTTGTTTCAACAAGAGTCCCAAAATAATCTGGTGCGAGGGGGTCACAAACAGGGAGGTGGTTTCGGAGTGTGCAGGTGAGTTGAATAGGCAATGTCTTCTGGGTTACTTTACCAGTGCCTAATGGTCCAGGACAACCATCTAGGGCCTGAACTGATTCCCTGCAGACCCAGAGTCTATCATCACCAAAATACTGTGCCCCAAACCACCCCAAACAAGTTGCAGAGGATAATTTAAATTGTCATTACAAACAAATCTGCAGAATTACTCACAGAACCTGGCGGTCAACCCAGCTGAGTATGCGAATAGCCTAGCTCCTTGATTGCACTGTTCAGCCTTGTGAGATGGTCATGGTGCTGGCCCAACATCTGGCCCTGTTGGCATAGCGCTGTGTGCAAGTTTGTCTCTTCGACTGTAACCATGAATCTTGGTCAGTTATTCTGTAAGGAATGAAGACTGGACTCCAGGTACTCAGATGCAAATGCACAAAAAATTTATGAAAACAACAATATAAACAAAAAATTTAAAAGGCAAGACAAAACTAGAACTGGGTAGCAAGTAAACTGACCCCAACAGAGTAACAACAATAACTGACAGAGAATCCTATAGACTGAGCCTAGATATAGGGTAATAATGAACAAGAAAACTCAGGTGACAATGAACGTGGCAGCATAGAGATGGGGTGAGTAGCAGGAGGGGTGTTGTCTGGACTGTTACTCTATTGGTAGGTAATAAGAGACACCTCGGGCACACAGAAATCGGTAAAACCTATTTTTTCTACTTTACCCACCACTCTTGGAATGTTGTGTAGGATTATTTTAATTTGACAACTGCTGTGCCTATTGCACAGTTCAAAAATATGTTAATTGAAAAATTCTGACTGTGTTTTTGTTTACTTTTGTAATACAGGGCACCACTGCAAATGAGACATAGCTATCAGGCGGTTTTCCCCTGTAAAAATTAAATAAAATTAATTTTTTTTTAGTAATTATTCCCTTTGTTTACTAACTACCCAGATAGCACACATACATTACGTCTTGCCGAAGTTTTCCTGTCATTGATGGCATTCCATTTAGAACGTAGAGATATGACAGAGGGAGATGTTAGAGATCAAATAGCCCAATTATGTCCCTTTTCTAATGGAAGGCCATGCTGTGTCATACCACAAATATCCTGGTTCGTTTGTATTTCCATCTAGATACACAATTAGATCCCTACATTTTTAGAAATTGTTTAAATTATGGTTATTTAAACCTTCTAGAACAGGATATTAGAGTTGAAATTAGGGATGTGTGGTAAACAAGTACGGAGAAAGTACCACCGTACCAGAATTTCAAAACGGTACAATACAAGCATTTTATGTATTTTCATACTCAAAACATTGCGTTAAATAATTTATTTTGCTTTTCATTGAAACAAAAGGAGTGAAAATTCTGACAACATTAATTCCATTGGAAAATAAATGCTGTGACGATAGGGAAATGGAGAACAGGGTCTATTGTCCTGTGAGAATGTGTATGTGTAGAAATGTGTGAGAGCAAAAGCCGGCTACTTAGAGAGAATGGTTGTGTAAAAGCATGCTGCTCATAGTAAAATATGGAAGTACTTCACTTACAAGCCAAATGATAAAGGGAAACCCCAATACATTGCAGCGCCTGTTTGTAAAATTTATTTCAAAGTTTGTCTTGCAAAGGGGGCAAGACACATCGAAGATTCATCGCCACAGCAGCCCACTATCTCATCTGCACAACCAGGAATATACACGTGTTCCCATCTCATGAATAATCATAGGATATCAGGCATTATCGGGCCTACTAAAAAACATGAATGTTTTCTTTATACAGGTTTCTGTCCACACAAAATGCACAACTATTTTAAATTAACTGTTTCGATTGGAACTATCAAATAACTATAAACTACCATATTTAGTGTTATACAGGTGTGGAAAGGTGTGAAAAGGAGTAAAAAGATAAGGTATTAACCCCTGGGGGAAATCCAGTTGTTTAGATTACACAGTATAGGGGCAATTAGGTCTATACAATAGCCTAAAAAAATTTAAAAAATCATAATAATATACATAATAATATTGTGTAGACTACAGTTTTACATTTTCAGATACTGTCTTTTATAAATTTTTTAATGTGTTATTATGGTTATCATTGATTTTGCAGTGGTATCAATTTGGTATCGATACCAAGGTACCAAAGCATGTATCGGTATCAAATTTAAAATGTTGGTATTGGAATATCCCTAGTTTAAATCAAATAATGATAATAAGAACATGTTCCATTAGCAGCCATGCCTATGCCATAACACTATATCCACCGTGATTTTCCAAAGAGGTGGTTTTTGATGATGAACAGTTCCGTCTCATCTAATACTCTTTTCCTCCTATCATTCTGTTACAAGTTGAACTTTTTCCTATCTGTCCATAGTATCTGTTCAATTGTTGATTTTTTTGGCAAACTTTAATATGTTCTTCCTGTTTTTGAGGCTTACCAATGGTTTACATCTTGTGGATATCTCTCTGTATTTATTCTGGTGAAGTCTTCTCTTGATTGTTGACTTTGAGAAAGATACACCCACCTCCTGGAGATTTTCTTAATCTGACCAACTGTTGTAAATGTGTTTGTCACCAGGGAAAGATTTCTTCTGTTATCCACCACAGTTGTTTTCCGTTGTCTTCCGGGCCTTTTGGTGGTCCTGAGCTCACAAAGTGAATCCTTTCTGATTGAGAATGCACTAAATAGTTGATTTGGCCACATCTAATACCTAGGATAAAGGTACCCATTAAGCCCACCAAAATCTGAGTTCAGTTATTTTTATAAACTTCATAGTTTGTTAACATATTAATTTGTTAAAATGTAAGATTGATCTCTCATTTAAAAATACATTCATCTATTTGTGTATAATTTATCATATAAAATAAAGATATTTTATGAATAAAGTCAAAAGTCTGGCATGGGCTCAATTGGTACCATGGCACCATTTAAGCCCACATGTGTTCCAAATAAGCCCACAACAAAAATGATTGACAAAATATGAAACAAAATTTTATTAAATGTAGGGAAAACACCGAATATTTATAAGTATCTAAAAAACATTTCATTTTATTTTGGGTTTGCTTTAGCCAGTTTGTCACCTGAACCAATAATGACCATCATCAAACCACAAACATGACTTGAGGAGCACCTTTTGAACAAGAGATAAGGTTATTATTCTCATAAGCTACATTCATAGGTTTAAGTCTTTTATATTGATAATATAACAAGGTTGAAAGTAGTAAAAACACTGACACTGAAACAGTAATTAACCTGTCTTACATTAACATTTACATTACATTAAGGATTTAAAGTTTGCTGACATGCTTTTGCTAACTCATCACCTGCACTAATAATGTTTTAACATCAGATATCAAACACATGACTTGCAAAATGTAAGGAAGAGGCAAGCCTACTTTCATTGCTTTTAGTTTCTTTTTGTACAGCATTTCGATTTCTTGGTAGTTTGCCTGGTGAAAAGGGCATTCTGCAGGTTAGCTTGGCAAAGGATGAACCTCTGTTCAATATCCTTAACCTTCTCCTGTATAGGCAGATTGAATCTATTGTTTGGGACTCTGTCAAGAAACCAGAAGTGGTAAAAGTACTGATTAAAAGTACTTTTCTGAAGTACTGAGTTCACAAGTTTTGGGAAGTCCCTACTTAATACCAAAATGATCAGGTAAAGGGAGTTAATATCAGTTACCTATATGAAGAAAGAGTAATGAAAATATTAATCATGGCTTTGGTAAGATATGAACTCCCTTTACCTGATCATTTTGGTCTTAAGTAGGGACTTAAATAATTAATCTCAGAATTTACATAATATGAATATACTTACCAAGTTAGTGATTGTAAACTGTTGAAAATAGATTTCTTCTGAGGGGTCCCAAAACATTAAAGTTTTGATGCGACTTTATATGAGCCTCCTTGAGACTGCACTGATGTAGGCTGGCCTAACTCAACAAATGTGATTGGTTCTCAACACAAAATGATGTGTGACTAAGAACTTGTTAGATTGGATAAAATAATGAATAGCAGAAGACAGCATCTGTTTTTTTTAATTGACTTCAAAGTTGCAAGTGGGCTTAATTGGTGCCTGGGCATAATATGTACGTTTACCCTATCTCTTTGATGGGTTTGTTTGAAATTTTCAGCCTGATGATGTCTTCACTGTCAGTGACCGCTCTTTAGACTTCATTTTGATGGATAAAAGGAACAGACAAATGCAAATGTTACACTTCATAATCAAATTTGAACCTTTTATCTGCTTATTTGTAAATTTGTAATTAATGAAGGAATCAAACACCTGGCCATATAACAGCTGAGCACTGCCAAATGTCCAATTACTTTAGGCACTTTGAAGGTACACCACATATAAAACGTGCTGTAATTCCTACCCTTCACTACAATATGATAGACAGCTGGAATAATGATAACATGTCCAATTATGTATAGACCTGACTGAATAGAACAGTGGTCTATTTATTTCTTTTTTTTAATATTATAGACTTTGTCTATACTTTATGGAGATTGGAGAATTTCATTTTTTTCTGACTGTGATTATGTAGGCCAATTTAACTCAACCCCCCATTTTACTATAGGTGTGAGCAGCACTTTACTGTGGGGGAACTGGAGATCATAATGTATAAATGGAAAAACCTCCACAAACAAACGTTTCTTTTATAATCCAGTAATTTGGAACTCACATGACAAAAACATTCAATTTAAACTATGTATTTAGGCACACAAAGCTAAGTTTAGAATGATCTGTGTGTGGACTACTCTTTATGTAAAGAAATCTGTCATTTTTGTTGATATTTTATTATATTTGGCAAATTTAGCAATTTTTTTTTATCTCTTAGGATGTGTGCTGCTAAAATGACAGAAGGAAACTTGAACTTGGAATCTTGTAAGGCGCCGTTGTTTTACAGGCAAGCTGAACCAGCCACCGGTGAAGTCACTCTGTCTGTCTTGCTCCTGCATGGCATCCGTTTCTCATCTGAGAACTGGCTCACGATTGGTACACTGGAGACATTGGCCAAAGCTGGCTGTCGGGCTGTGGCTATTGACCTACCGGGTGAGCGCCAGTTGGGAACATTACTAAAAAAGTTAGAATTATTTCAGCTACAAAAACATTTTGTATTATTTCAAACTCTGATCCATCTCAAACCCTCTCAAACCCCCAGGTTTTGGCCAGTCAAAGGCAGCTCTGGCGCCTTCTGCAGTAGGAGAGCTGGCGCCCGGTAACTTTCTGAAGCAGGTTTGTGAGGCCCTGGTGATGGGGCCAGTGGTGGTAGTTAGTCCTTCACTGAGCGGTATGTACTCGCTGCCCTTCCTCATCCAGCATCCGGCTCTGGTCCGAGCCTACATCCCTGTGGCTCCTATTTGCACCGAAAAATTCACACCAGAGCAGTACAGTAGTATACAGGTGCGTTTGTGCAGTAGGCTTATACTGTCTATGTGCTCTTCTTTCCTTTTTTGTCAATTGATAACCCTGACTTTGCTCTGATAAAACATGGGCTGACTTTGTTCTCTTATTGACTTTCATTCAGTTCAATCACATGTAGCATACAGCGCTGGTGGAAAACGTCTCTCTCCAAATTAACAGACATATCAATGTACAGGAGCTCTTTTTAAATATGCAGATGTCACAAAGTGTTTTACAGATACCCAGCCTAAATCCGCAAAGATAATCCAACAAGGATTTGAAGCACAGTGGCTAGAAAAGCACTCTAGAAAGACAGGAGCCTCAGAAGAAATTTAGAGAGGAGCCATGCTCCTGCGGGCGCTGACCAGTACTTCACTGCTGCGCCAGGAGATATTGACCTAATTGTTCTATAAGATATTCAAAAACAGCTTTTAAGTTCCTCCTGACACAATTTAAATGGAAGTTAGCATTTCATAAAAACATTAAAACAGCAATGGGCAGCTACAGTCAGCAACACAGCCAGATGGACATGGACAGATCCGTACCTAAAAAATTTGATCTCTAAGTTTTAAAGATCCAGCTGTCCAGAAATAATTCACTCACTGTAGCTGCTTTTACAAGCCTCCTTCTGCCCCCTGCTGGGTCTTAGACACCATATGAGAACTAATTGCCCCCTACTTACCTTCAGAGTTCTTATTGCTAGGAGATTTAAACTAAGACATGCTTAGCACCCTGGCAGTTGTACAGTTGTATATTTTGACACCTTGAACCTTACCCAAATCAATAATGAGCTCACCAGGTACAACCGAACACATTGTCTAAATACACTCCCTGAGTGTGCTGCCAGGATCATAGCCATCACTGCATAAATGCCTGGGTCCGTAACGGCCTCGCGGTGAAACGCACCCGTCTGATCGTTAAGTGCTCTTTAAAAACCTTTAACTAGCAGGCCTTTCTAAATGACTTTGCCCAAGGATCCTGGAAGGACCTGTAGACCTCATCCTCTGAGTAGAGGAGGCCTGGATGTCCTTAAGTGATGCACTCCTGGTTGTACTCAATAAGCATGCCCCATTAAAAAAATACTCAGAATAAACAAATGATAAAGCCCCTGCTTCACTAATGATTTGACCTTGCTGAGCCAGCACAAAAACATTGTAAGGCGTACCGCGCTATCCTCAAATATCGCCCATGATCGCCAACTCTTAGTCTGTCCAACTGTTAGAGAAGCGAGCGCTAGCTTCTTCAAACAAAAATGTAATTCCTGTGGTTCAAACTCTAGAAAGTTCTGGGACAAAGTGAAGTCAATGGAGATATCAGAACACCTCCTCCCAGTTGTCCACTGCTCTGAGGCTAGGAAATATTGTTACTTCTTTCAAATCTGTGATTGTTAATAAATTTAATTCAATTTCAAGTACTTTGCAATGGAGGGCTATACTGTCCATACTGCACCCCTACTCCGGTCAGTGGCAATGTAGTCCCACCGGCTTCTCCTTCACCCAAATCCACTGAGTTAATGTATTGAAAGAACTTCAGAATTACAAATCAACTGGGCTAGATCATTTTAACACTTACTTCCTAAAATTATCTTCTGCCATTATACCAACTGCCATTGATAACCTATTCAACCTCTCTCTCGCCTTCTCTGAAATACCCAAGGACTGGAAAGCTGCTGCTGTCATCCCAGTTTTCAAAGACTTTAGACCCAAATTGTTACTGACCAGTATCCATTCTGACCTAACTATCAAAACAGCTAGAAAGCCAGGTAAACAAATAGTCTGTTTTAATTCCCATCATACGCTCTCTGTCATGCAGTCAGGCGTCTGAGCTGGCCATGGGTGTACATCAGCAACACTGGGGGTCTTAAACGTCATAACCACCATTGATAAGAAACACTGCTGTGCAGCCATCTAAAGGCCTTTGACACTGTCAACCACCAAATTCTAATTGGCAGACTCAGTAGCCTTGGCTTCTCTGAGGACTCCCTCGTCTGGTTCATTCTTTGTCAGATCGGGTTCACTGTTAAATCAGAGGGCCTGCTGTCTGGACCTCTGGCCGTCTCTATGGGTGTGCTACAGGGTTTTATACTCTGTATACAAGTGATGTGGCTCTCGCTGGTGGTGACTCTCATTCACCTCTACACAGATGAAACCCTTCTGTTTACATCTGTCCCTTCATTGAATTGTGTTAACTAATCTCCAGAAGAGCTTTAATGACGTCCAGTAATCCTTCCGAGACCTCCAACAGCTTCTACATTTTGGTAAATGGGAATTTTATGCATTCTTTAGCTGGCCCTCATTATATAAACGTCACCAAACCCACTGGATCTATAACATCTATTGCCCATTTTCCATTAACCACTTTTATATTATTGAAATATTACTGTGTCCTTCAGTTATTTGATAGATCAAAACTTAATTGCTGATCCAAACTTAATTATTTATAAATAAAATTCATGGAAATTGTCTAGTGTCCTTAAACCTTTGCATTCGACTGTAGGTTCCACCTACTAGGGAGTTTTTCCTAGCCACTGTGCATCACTTGTTGCACCCTATTATAATGCATCAGAGCTGCTCACAGGTCATTGCACGTGAAATAGCCCACCCCAAACTCTCATGCACTTATTGATATTTGCTCATTTCATTGTGACTTTGCTGAAAATGAGAACCTGTTCTTAGTCAACTTACCTGTTTAAACCAATAAATACATTCATACTCCAGTATCTTTGCTCTGCCCCAATGGCGTATTTACACATCATCATTTGCACACTTATCGCTCCAGTATTTACTGCTAAATTGTTACTATGCCACCACTATGGCCTATTTATTGTCTTACCTCCCTAATTTAACTGGTTTTCACACACTGTATATAGATCTTCTAGTGTGTCTTTGACTGTCCATTTTGTTTCAGACAAGGTTTACTCTTCATGCTGTAGTGAAGGACAGGGATGTGGAGCATGTGATATTGGCTGACACCTGATTTTCTTCCCAGACTCCCTCTCTTATTGTCTATGGAGACCAGGACACTCAGCTTGGGGAGGTCTCTCTGAACAACCTGAAGAAACTGGCCAATCACAAGGTTGTGGTGATGAAGGGAGCAGGACATCCATGCTATCTGGACGACCCAGCCACGTGGCATACAGCACTCACCCACTTTCTCAAGACATTGTGATTGTTTTAATCAAAGCACTGAGATATCTGTCCATGGGTAAAATACTATACAAGTGACAAATTAATGTTAAGTACAGTACCTATCATTTAACTTTCAATTACTTTAAATTCATATGTTGTACCTTTTTTGTCATTAGGTATAAAAGAGGATATTTGTTTTTTTCATATCAGATTGAAATGCACTGTTTTGGGTATGTGTAGAAAGGGCATTGGTGATATATGTACCGTACCAGTCATAAGGAGTGTTGTTTTTAGAGATGCAAAAATAAACACCACACAATGAAATGAAGTGAAAAATATGAACATTATTTAATAACTGATTCTCTGTAATAAACAATTTGAAAATATTTTACAAGGAGTCACAGACACAATATTTTACAAATTGCGCTCTCTTCTCTTGTTTTAGCTTCATCTGTACAAAAGAATGGAGCAACATGGACCAATGCCCAGAGAGGGAGCTAAATCATCCGCACATACGTACACGCTCACACACCCACAAAAATGTAACAAAAATAAATAAAAAACAATTGATTTCGGATCTCAAACTTATCTTGACTTTATTCCTATTTTTTACTTCACTTAATAATTGACTGATTTTACTCATTTTTTTTCTTTGTTACTGATTTTTTTTAACACATCTGTCAAACATGGTCACATGGCACCAGACTAAGACTACAGCATCACATACACGTCTTTCCCATGGAGACGCACCTACACAGACATGGGTAGGGTAGCAAGGGGCAAGGGTGTGGCTACATAAAGACCCTCCCACTGGGGCGGTCCCTAAAGCAGACCCCTCTCACCCAAAGCTCCATTTTTCTTTTCTTTTTTGGCAAAAAGTAAATGTGTGAAAACTGAAAACTGTCTCCCTCAGCACACTCTCTTGTGTTATTCTGGGACACCTTTTTTACTGTTTAACCCTGTCCCATGATGCTCTGGGACACTCCTTGAGTTGATCTCTGACATCCCACACAGGGAACTAATGTCCTTGGCTTACTAAGGTCTAAATCTGAGCCTACCCAGCTACGGATGTGTAGGTAGAACTATCTTTGCTACCTGTGTGAGCAATGTGTTAAACTGTGTCTGAATTTGTGTGTAGAGGTGTATGACTATATATACGTGTTATAGCATGGGTTGGCTGCTAAGTCAAGCTAAGATAGCCTTCACTGATAGAGTGAATGAACACAGAGGTCTACAGAGGGACACAACATTGCTGTTCTAGAAGAAAACTATAGAATGCAGTAGGACCAAAATAGGAATTTGTAAAATGGTCGACACAGAAATGAAAAGGGAGACAACTGCAAACATCAGTGAATTTCTATTTGGTCCAGTCTTTCATTCAGATAAAGATTCAGTTCCCTAACATTTTGTCTTGCCAAAAACGACACAGTTCATTGTACATTGTGAGTTGCTATGGTTACATATATGATGTTTTGGGGTTTAGATTATGATGTGTTGATGTGAATTAACAGCCGGTGAGGAGGAGATTTAGAGTCAACACATTCAGAGTAACATGATGTAAACCATGAAAGTTCTCCACAGGAATCCTAGTGGGTTACTTTATATACAACAAACTCCCATAATATACAGACAGACGAATGGACACATCAAAACCTAAACCCCTGTAAATCCTGTTCAGCATTCTGGGAAAGTCTGTGAAAATAATAGAGTATATAGGTCTCAATGTGTGTGTGTGTGTGTGTGTGTGTGAGAGAGAGTATGTTGTGTGTATGTGTGTGTGTAATAGAGAGAACACTGATTTGGAGCTTGAATGAATACTAAGGCATTTAGAGAGGCTTAGTCACTGTGTTGCCCTTAAAACACAAACACACTGCTGTAATAAACATTCTTTTGAACATCTCTGTGATTGCAGGGCTAACATATTGTATGAAGCTCCCTGGTGACAATATATTAAGCAAACAGGTCAGAAAAAAAATAATGGAATTCTTTTCTCTTTTTGTAAAATCATTTTTTTTCTTTCCTCGTAACAACATGTGATATAACACTGTCCATTGGAATTCAAACAACAAACATCTACGCTACCACAACTATCATTCTTCATTCTCTAAACCCTGGTTTTAGAGACAATCCCTTTGAGTACCAACACAAACACACCCATAAACAAACACAGACGCACACACGGTTCAGGCAGAAACGTAACAATAGCAGTCAGGTGGCCCCATAAACGTAGCTTTATGGCCAGTTAAGTGGCTATACGGATGGTCTAGCTATAAATGGCTCTAAAGTTACTGTACAAAAACTCTATGTCACAGCAGCCAGTAACCACAGCTAATTGGTTGGCTATAACTGTATAACCTTAGTCAACATGGTGCTACTGTAAAGCTACCATAGATATATGGCCATAACAGACTGGCTCTATAAAGTAAATCCTGTGGCTCCACATACATTAGGGTTGCTGTTCTATAAAGGTACTGTACAGTAGCTCTATAGCCAATGCTTCCCAAAAACAAGTGCATCAAGGCACTATGAGAACACAGATTGGCTCCTAAACATGGGAGTCGAATGACATTTCACTTCAGATTGATTCAAATGAAGGATGACCCAGGCTGCAGCTCCGCCTTCACCTTGAGCAGTAATGGCCTTGTCTGCTCTTCTTCACGTGGGTTAAGCCCCGAACCCCAAGCAGCAAATGGGCTGATGTGATACAGCACTTGTAAAAGGTAATACAAGCTAAACGTCAGCCAAAGCCCACTAGCAAACTAAAATGCGATGCTTATTTTCTAGTCGGGATATATTTATTTGTGTATCTGCGGTTGTGACACCCACATAAACCAGTAATACAGTCTGAGGAATATTTTCAGCCCTGTTGGAGCTTTTAGTGGGATTGTCACATCATTCATCCATCTATCTGTAGCTGAGGTCACAATGAACTTCTCACCAAAAAGGATAGTACTTTACACAACCTACAGCAAAGAAGCCCAAACATTCAGACTTTCAAATGATTCAGAATAAATAGGGGTAGGCTATACATTTTGCTTTGTCTGATTCACAGACATAACCTCTTGACTCGCTATTAGTCAAACGTCGGATGTGATTCTTTGCAAGACTAGTAATTTGTAGAATTATTCCATATTTTTCCATATTTGTTGCAATGATGTAATATACATTACTGTTACAGTGCTTCCAGGGGTGGACAATGTTCACATTTCAAGCAAAGAACAGTAGAGATGTAGAAATAGAATCCATCTTGAGACACTTTCTACTTATTATTTTGAACAATATTTCTCTATTTTCCTTTTCTGGGTTTATCCTTTTTCTCTCACTAATTTGACTATAAAAATAACACCACACAAAAAGTCTCTCATTTTGGCAAGAAGTAGATATAGTGCATAAATAACTTAATATAACACCTAATAACTTCCATTGCAAATAATACCCAAACATTAGCTTTGAATACTCATCAATTCAACAGTTTATAATTGTATGCTGTCGTATACTTGAAAGTTCATTTTTTTCTCCCCTCAGGTTCCTTGTTCCAGTAGCTATATGGTAGAATGGTCGGCACAGTATCCCGCTAAGGGATGCAAATCAGAGACTTGTAAGAAGGCAGATCTGAGGGGCGAGACAGATGGAGGCTGTGTTCCCTCACCCTGTCTGACTAAACGAGGCAGAAAAGAGACAAGATAAACTCTGCAGTGTCCATGACATGGCATCCAACTAGTCTTTTATTTTATTTTCCGCTTGTCTCTCCCTTATGATGCAGATGAAGGGTGGGGTATGTTTTCTTTTCTGGCATAGCCTCTATTGATTGTGGTAGTCGAGCCCCATCTTCTCAATCTCTTCATATGAATGAAGATATGTAACTCGCAGAGGACGTAAAGGTCCTGCAACTGTCACTAAGCAACAACAATTGAAGCTAGCTGTGTAGAGTAGCGTGGTACTCAGGGCTTCCGCGTTGCAGTGACAGGAAGTCCCACGGTTACCTATGACTAGAGCAGGGGGTGGGGCATCAAGGGGAGGGGGCGGGGCTTCTGGGTTGACAAAGAGCGTGGGAGAGCGGACAAGAGGAGAATTAAAGTAGGAGGGGCAGAATATGGGGGCTGGCGATTGGGTAGAGTAGCACGAGCTGAATCAAGAGCAGGGTCTCGAGGGAGGGGCTGAAGGAGTAACCCCGCCCACAGTCTGATGTGTTCTCCTGGATAGGAAAGGAAATATATTAAGAGTCATACAAGAAACCACACACTGTATGGATATGTGTCTTGGGGAGAAACTGAGTGCATGTGTCATTGTGCTGTTGGTGTTCATGAGTGGTTGAAATGGAAGTTTCACGGCATCAGAATGGCTTACAGTAATGTTGTAGTCGTAGCATACTGTCGGCCCTCTTCGATACCGCGCTGCGCTCATGTCATCACACGATGGGTTCATCTCCTTGACTGTAGGGGCCCTGGTTAAAGAATGACACACACTACCTACAGTGTGGTCGGCAAGTATTTGGACAGTGACACAAGATTTAGTGTTATAGCTCTGTGCTCAGGGACTTTGGAATTGAAATTATACAATGATGAGGGGGTTAAAGTACAGACTGTTAGTTTCTACTCTATATGGCCGTGATCAATGTATGTCCCTGTGTTTACATTTATGCCATAGAAAAACATGAAAGGGGAACACCATGCTACAGGGACCTGTAGGGGCTGGAATCATGTTCCTATCAGTTGATATAATATTAATAAATACGCAAGATTTTTTTTGAACTTTCATACTAGTTTATCAGGACAATTCTTTATGGTCTGGATGTCCTGCCTATCCTGCATGAGAAACTAAAAATGCGATCAGCTAATGGCTACCACTGTTCACTAGCTCACACACCGAGGATTAAACACACAACAAAGTTAGGAATAGTTTTGTTATACACTGCAGCTTGGAACTGGATTGTGAAATATAGCTAATGCACGTCAATTGGAAAAGATAAGACAGCGAAAGTAAGTTCATGCTATTTTACAAGCTAGTAAATTCCTGTTTCTAAGTGCATCAGTACCAACACAACAGTAGTTATAGACATTAGGATGTACTAGTCAGTACATAAAATCATAAAATCATGTCTAAAATCATCAACAGTAGATGCTTGCTAAATGTTTTTTCACCTATCTACATTTACATTTTATTAATTTAGCAGACACTCTTATCCAGAGCGACTTACAATGAATACAGGAACATCCCCCTAGAGCAACTTATGGTAAATTGCCTTGCTCAAGGACACAACGACATTTGGCAAAGTTGGTAATTGAACCTTCCAACTAGAAGTCTGACTCCCTAACCACTGTACCATTTCATGCCCCATTTAAATCCATCACTTGTGTCATTGTTTGTAATCTACAGTAGATGCTAGTTAAATGTGTTCTCATCCATCTTACTGCATCTGCTTCATCGGTTTCATCTGATTTGCAACAAAACAATTTAGCGGTGGCAAAATATCTTTAGCCATTACAGTAGCTAGCATGGTTCCCCACTGGCCATAGCTGTTTTCATGCATCAGGTCAGGGTACATCATTGCAACGCAAATGGCACGGAAGAGCTCTCGCCCGCCACAGTGTTATGAGTCTTCATGTATACGTTTTTTTAATAGTTTGTAGCTAATTCCTAACGATTGGTCCCGTTTTGAGGCACTTTTCCTAGAACAAAATGGATTAAGGGTGTGGTAAGTTCACTATGAGTCCTGGAACTAGTAATATTTCATAAATTCACTCGTTTTCTATTGTGTTGCCACAAAATATGGCTATATATGAAACAAATGATCATTGGTAACATAAGTAATCAGCAATTTAAGCAGCTGAGTCATGGAAAAATGTCCTCTTAACACAGAGACATGGACACGCTTTAAGTGTGAACAGAGGGATGGCAGTGAAACAAACCAATCCCTAAATCACGTGGTTAGTCCATATCACCAGTGAGTTGGACAACAAACGCTGCCACACTTCTAAACATTAGTTCCCTAATGAATGTTTGCATGTTGCTGGTGAGGATACATTCTGTCTCAGCCTGGGACAATTTCTCTGCCTCGCAGGTGTTGCAGGGCAACTTCTCTGCCACCACAAACAGCAGGTTGGTGTTGTTTAACTTCCTGGCATGGATTAGCCTGCAGAAACAACGACAATCAGATGTAGATACATAGCAAGAGTCACAGCCAGACAGAGGAAGAATGAGTGAGTGACGTTTAGGCAGAGATAGAGATTGTGCCCAATGTCTGCATAAAATTTTAAATATATATATAAATGTGTTGTTTTGTTATTTTCCACCTGTTTTGGCAATGTAAACAACTGTTTCCCATGCAAATAAAGCCCTTTACATTGAAAAATGTAATAGAGCAAGCGAGGGACTGTGTCAACAACAAACTTTTCTTCCTTAACAGGCTTGTTTACTCCCAAATCGGCTCCACGGGACCGTCTTCATAGGCTCATTGACTTAATGATGCAACTGTAATTAGTTCTGATCGCATTTATTCAACATTGACATTAATTAAAAAGTATCACTCAAGCACACATTTGCCTGTGAACCGTATGTGTGTAGCAGTCACCTGGAGCAGTTGCCACAGTCCTGCATGATGCCATACGTGCTGCTGATGTCCGTGAAGTAGAACTGAGTCTGTATCGTGACACAGCTGGTTTTGGAATCTATCCCCTCAGCCTCCACCTCATCTAAAACACAGAAAATAACTCTTCATCATTAAGATATACAGTATATTAACATATACTGTATACAGAAGTATATAAAGCTCTGGACAAAATTAAGCGACCACTGCAAATGTTTCTTAAATCAAACCCATTTTAAACCTCTAGAATGTGAATGAAAGATGGTCACAAGCCATCAAAGAAAGACGAGCTGCTTGAATATTTGCACCAAGAGTGCGATAAAGTCACCCAACATCACTGTGAAATACTGGTGGAGAGCATGCCAAGATGCATGAATGACAATTATTATTATACAATTATTATTCCACCAAATATCGATTTCTGAAGTCTTCCAAAATTAACACATTAGTATTGTGTTGTTTAAAAATGAATATGAACTTATTATCTTTGCATTATTCGAGGTCTGAAAACACTGAATCTTTTTGTTATTTTGACCAATTATCATTTTCTGCTAATAAATACCAATGACAATATCTTTATTTAGAATAATTCAGTAGTTTATGGAACAAAACAAAAATTTAAATTTTACCCAAACACGTACCTATCAATAGTTAAACCAGAGACATTGATGATTTTATCATATTCTATTTTTTTGTGCAGAACGCAGAATAGTGTGACTTTGCGCCCACCTGTGACAAACCAACTTTGGTAGGCCATTCCATAGAGCACCTGTTGAAATAGAGACCTGGAGAAATGGAGAGACATTTAAGGACATTTTTAAAGAGGTCCTCATGCAAATACACTTATGTGGCCTTGGTTTAGAGTCAGGCTTTAGTAATCCTGTAATCTTGGGTCTCACCAGGCAGCGGCTGATGTCCACCAGGCCATGTTCACAAAGTCTGCGATGGTAGGCTGACCACATCGGAGAAGAAAGAAACATTCATAAATGACATACAGTATACTTATTTTATTTGACTTTGTTAAAATAAAGAGTTACAAATGGAATATACAGGTGAACATGATTGCATAATGGCTGGATATCAAATTTTGCAAGAATTCCAGGGTTAACATTCTACTTTTTCATAGGCTTTTTTTTTAAGATGTACAGTAATAAAAATGCTACCACCTATTGTTAGGAGAGAAAAAGTGTCTGGTTTCACAATGCTCAGAAACCCCTGTATTGCCCATAACTGCAAATGTTCTATTTTATATGTTTTATGTACTGCACAACAAATGTCCTAAAACATTTTTGGGATTAGCATTTTTAAGTAAAGTTAAATTTTCTACTGGACTTCTCTTATAGGTTTTCCATAGGAAGTAAGAATTATATAGGATGGCTCCAAATGAAAGACAGTCCTAAAACATGTTGTTTATTTGATGAGCACTACAGTGTTCAAGTTCCCAAATCCTACATGGTACGTTCATTTTAAAACAACCCTGTATGTTAACTGCAAATAGCAAATTAAAAAGGGCAAAGACTTTAAAGAGTTGTTATTATTTGGATATTGTCCATTACCACAAACACTCCTCTTGGTGCCGCCCCTGTGTTGCTGTTAGGTACAGGTTCACACACAGACTGGTAGTCCAGGGACTGCTTCCTGTTGTAGAGGGAGTTGTTGTAGAGAGCTTGCATCAGGTAGGGATCCGCCTCGCTGATGAACATGCCAACCTAATGAAGACAGTATAAAGGATTACAGACAGCCACGCTACGTAAACCTAGGTTTAAGTTCAATTAAACTCTAAATTAACTGTCAGGGTCACCTTGTTGGAATGGTCCTTCTGATTAGACATGATCAGGAAACCCCCATCATCCAACAGATAACACAGAAGGTCCTGTAGATGGAAACAGAGACGAGCCCCTCTGAGAGTCTGTTTAACCTTTTCAATTATGTCTGAGTTTCTTGCATGTTATATTTTACTCTCAAAACAACCTGATAGTAACGTTTATCACAGTCTTACTTCACTGTTGTAGTCACAGTCCATCTCACAACTGTCCGACGGTGCACACTGCTGAAAAACAAAGGTGTCTTAGAGGATACGCTAACACATTTCATGTTTTTGCCAGTGGGTGAAAACTACATTTCTCCATCTTTAAAGAATAGAGCCACCCTGAATGTTTTTTCTTTAATTAAGTACCAAGAAAATATATATACTGTAATTGTCTCTTTTGCAGATATATGTTCACCCAACAACGTTTGTGCAGGGTTCAATTCGTGTTTGACCACATGTAGCTTACAGCTTGCTGAAATTGCCGGTTGTCACTTGTTGAACTGGTGAAGTTACTAGCCAGGGTTTTGAATTTGGTGACCCATGCCTCCAGATCCAGCTTTACTCCAACCACTAGTGATGCAGAGATAAAGAGTGCAGAGATAAAGACTTTCCTCACAATATCAAGACACGACAACACAAAAACACAACATATATTTATTCATCATACCACGCCCTAGTTGAACGACTAACCACACTGCCTCACGCTAATAAACCCGTTCCCCCTGGAGTCCCTGTCTGGGTGCGGCGACAGCCTACCTGCAGGTTTGAGATTTTTCCCTCCCACTGTGATCTCCACTGCAGTGCTGACCAGGATCCCCACAGTTTCATTCTCTTGGCTCAGAAAGTCATCGTTTATTGAGGAGGGTGGTGATGAGGCTGAGGAGATACGAAGGAGTAAAGATGGAAGATCAGCCAGTGAGCCATTAAGTAAACAAGCCTTCACCGACTGCAGTAACAGCACTTGACCGGTGGCCAGGCAGATGACTACTTACGGCTACGGTAAGGTGCTCTGAATATGTAGCCCTTGTTGTCCAGACTGCGGCGGTAATAGCTGGCGTTAAAAGGCTCTGGATCCTCCTCCCAGGTCTCTGCAGCCCTGAGGACCAACAGTAAAACTCATGACAGAAAGAGCCTGACCAAAAACTACTGTCAAATATTTGCAGAAGCTTGAAGATGTCTCAGCTCTTCTGGATATGTAGTTCCATTGTTGTTATGTTTACACGCAGGATGGTACATACCTTTCGCACTTAAAGTTGGTCCGTTTTAAACAAATGTTTGTGAGGCTTTGCCTTCAAATCCAATGTGGTGTAAACATAACTCTGAAGCAATGTTGATTAGATTAAGACTGGACTCACTTGTTGGGATAAACTCTGGTAATCCCACCGTCTGTTGCAGCAAACACCGCCAAAAAGCCATAACTGCAACACAGAACAGGAGCAAGAGAATAGAAGTACATGGCTACATGAACTGGAGATACCACACCAAGGCCACACAGCTCTCCACTTACGAGGCCAGGTCTTTGGTCTTCCACACCTTCTCCACCAGCTGTCTGATGATCCCAGTGTCAAGGATGAGGTTGTGAAGTAGCAGATTGTCACCTAGGTAACAACACGGTGAAGAGGAAGAGGCATTAGGATTGACAGTAAGTTGTCATGTGGAAATGTTGCATTGAAATACTGTGTATAGCGAAATATGGCAACTATGCAAAGAGCTCTGATTCAGCCATGTATCATTTCACATGAGAAGTTGTAGCGATTTGAGAGTTGTTGAGAACACTGGAGGAATTCGACTGACTAAGAGTTGGTTTTAACAACAGGCAGCATCTGTCCGAATGTCAGGAGCCTTCAACTCTTAACAGATCTAAAGGGAGATGAGTCAGAATGTCGCAATTACAAAACAAAATTTAAAGAAAACAAATGATTGCCTTGATTTAAATGAAGATTCTGTAGATTGTGCAAACTACTCATCTTCAAAATGCATCTCCTTAGTGATCTTCATTGTGCCAGATAAGAGTTTTCTATTATTCGAGTGGATAAGTTAGTAATGTATATAATGAAATGGACCCTCTTCATGCCAAGAGTCCATTGTTAAAAGCAGATCACAGTGATGTAGGATCAGATACCGGAGACTATGTGGACGATCTTACATTGTTTGGAATCAGGGGTCACCTTCTCCATGAGGGCGATGAAGTTGAGCAGGAACTCTGTGTTGTTGTTCGAGAGCTCCAGCTCGTTGCAGTATTCCCTGAGGACAAGCAGCACGTGTCAGTTTATAACCCCAACAACAAACACATGTTCAGTTACCTGACGGCCTCTTTCATCTATTTACAACACACTGTACATATTTATAATAAAGTTCCAAGCAGTTTCTCAGGACAGAATGTTTACACCGTGTGTATGCATGCAAGTCCTGCAGTTGACAGGATATTGAAGCATGCTCACGAGACAAGCTGTGAACTGAGAGAGTGCACTTCTGGGGCTTTTAATAAGAAGCAGGAAGGTTGGATCGAGACATTATGAAAACATGCAATGTGTGGGCCATCTTTTCTTTATACACATTTTATTGTGTTTCATAATTTAATGAACATTCCGTATTCTGTCATTCAAATGACATGGTGTACACAGGTGAAATCTTAGTCACAATGCGGGTTATGAAAATACACAAAACCATGCAGAACCCAATGCTTGATGACGGGGTGTTTCAGCGGTGAACCGGGACGGGTAAAAGGGAGGGAACATTTTGGGGTGGGAGGAGTCACTGGTACAGGTGGAGAGAAGGGATTGAATGCATTGATATTGCAAATAAGTGGGCTACACAACATTTGACAGTTTCCAGAAAACGGTGAAATAAGTGTTGTTCCACTCCTCACGTTGTCAACAAAGAAAGGCAAGAAGTCACAATGTGAGGAAAAGCCACAGCAACGACACAAGAACAAGATACTCAAAAGCACAAATTATTCATCCCCACAAGAAAATAAAGGTGAGGGGTGACTGACATATAAAAGATTTCCTGTCTAAGATGAGGTATTAGGGATCAGGTTAAATTCCTGGGGTTTGAGAGACTGGGGTTCAGTAGGGGTGGTGGTGAATAGTAAGTAATGCTGTGGACTGAAGGGGGTGGAGACAATACGGTGAGTACCAGCAGAACAAATGGGAACACAGCAAGCATTCAGACAGAGCTACCTGGGGGCTATGAATACATGTCCTTCAGACTCAAAACTGTTTGGCAGCAGAGATTCAAAATCTGCAACAGAAAACGGAAGATTATCTGGGAAGAGCCATGAGCAGAGCAGTGGGGGATTCTGGGTAACACAGCGGCTGATCTTCAGGGGTGCAGGGAACGTGGAAGGGGAGTTACCATAGCAACACCAAAAAGGAATCATGGGGATACACCAGCGTTAGCCAATATGGTGCCTCGAATGGAACCTGACTCATCCTTTAATGGTCTCAACCAGCACTCACGTTCTCATTCTCCACTTTAGTTTACCGTCATTGAGAAATCTGCATCAGATAACATCCAACAACTTTGATTTCATTTTTATGGTAATATATATATTTCTATCCATGTCGGAGAACTGACTTCCATCACACACTATGACGGGAAGCGAGTTCTCAGACTTATTCAGTGATAATGAGTGCATTTTCACAGGCATCAACATGGCCAACTATTGCATGGGGAGGTGGGTGGCACAGGGGTCCTGATGGAAGTGTTGAGCTCTCAGACTGGCAGGGGACACAGCTCCCAGAGACACACAATGGGAGAAATGCATTGCATTGTGAAGGGCATGTCAATGGGCAACTTGATTTACCTCTGGTAAGCTACCCAATGAGTTTTCTGTTTTCATATAAATGTTTTATGTTTACCTGTGAGTGACCTCATTCAACAGTGGTCCTGAAACACGATTCTTCATACTTCTTTTACTTTTCTTATTATCTTTATAGAGCAAGGTACAGTAATCAGAAGGATATAGCTGAATAAATCAATGGCCTGACTACAGTTCTACAGTTGTTGTACGAGTGCCCAGGTAGTGTTGCACCCACAATGCCATGCACTTCCGGGTCATAGTTGTTTGGAGGAGGAAGTAGAGGGCCATTCCCCCAGCAGTCTGAGAGCTGATAGGGGTCAGGGAGACAAGCTGATGGAGACAGGGGGTCACAGAAAGGAGGACGCATGAGGCGGGCGCCACGGGGCGCAACGCCGCGTACCCGACAACACGAGAAAGGACCAGGTTGGCCCACAGCGTGTCCCCGAAGAAGTCCGTCAGCAGCACTGAATAGGTTAGCTGACAGGGCTGGGGAAAATGCAGAGCAGCTACCTCAATCTGTTAGTCTATGGTGGCAACGTCTGGGAAGCTAACATGCTAAAATGCTAACCGAGTAAGGCTATCATGCTGACTAAATCACCTGAGGTTAAACTAATTGGCTAAAATATGGGCAATAAAATAATATCCTCTGGTGTACATTATATTAACACCATGATCGTGATGCTGTGGTAATATTCCTTGATACACCACTATGGTGACCAACCAAATGAAACAGGTGATAAAATTATGTGTGTTTAATTTTAAGTATGTTTTATTATTACAGTGAGAACATTGTCTGCTCTTGTGAAAAGACAATTAATACAGAGGATGTTCTTAGCTGCTCTGGGCTATTGGAAACGATGATGGCTCAATCAACTTCTGTACACTGGGGTGACAGTTAATACAATTCTTCAGCTACAATGACACTAAGAAATAGATGGAAAGAGACAGAGAGGGTGAACTAGAGAGATGGAAGGAGAGGAGGAAGAAGAGAGGTAAGCAATGAAAAGTCAAGTGAGACTGGGTTTTTAGACTACAGAGTTCTTCCACAGAGGGGGAAAAAAACCACATGTTTTAACAGAGAACTTGGATATTATCTGTCTCGGTTGGGTGTCCGGGAGCACCAGAGGCGTGTGGGTGGAGCCTGAGACGTGGGGGTGGATCCCGGAGGACCCGCAGCGGGAGGGTGGGTAGGTGGGTGGAGAGTGAGGAGGAAGAGGAGGGTCTTGAAGGTAAGACGGGCAGGAACAGCAAGCAGGTTGGGACAGGTGAGGGTGGGGTGGGGGGGTCAGCGAGGGTGGGGTGTGTGGGAGGAGGCAGCGGTTGGGAAGAGGGGATAAAAGATAGGGAACGCGGACCAATATGGAGTATACTTGCCCTTGGTGTATGAAACTGTGTGGATCCGTCAGAAGAGTAGAGAGCAAGAAAAGAAACGGGGTAGGGAGGGGGGGAGGGGGTCACAGACAATATTTTATTCAATCATTATTTGAATAAAAATATTGCTTTCTCGAAAAGAAAAGAAACCCATTAAGTCAAACAGGAGAGAAAGAAAGGAGATGACGAACAAACACCTTTTTTGCCCGGGCAAACAAGAAACAAACGAGGAAAAATAAAAGAAGAAAAGCAGAAAAGCAGAGGAACAGAAATGAAAATGAAACAGTAAAGGAGCCAACAAAAAAGAAACGGCACGAGAAAAGTCAACAGAAAATAAATGGAATACAATTAACCAGGAAAAAAGCGGAGCAAAGGTTCTGGAGAAAGAAAGAATGACAAACATAGCAGGTCCCCATTCAGACCCATTAAACACAAAACGCCCACGCAGCACGGACAGATCCTCGACACGGCCCGTGGGAGTTTATCTACTGAATGATTCAAAAGCTGAGTACAAAAGAACGAAAAGAAGCAGTATAATGCCTGAAATACACTACACGACTTTCCGACAAAAAAATCGCTGTAATTCTCACATTACACAACATTCTGTCTTGCAATTTGTCGTCTTGTTGACGGAGCTGTTCTCACACTACACCACCGGGCAGAGACATGGTAAACACATTACACAATGTTAAGGCCTCGATACTCTCCATTGCTGACCTGTCATGCGACAATGTGATGTCATGGGAGCACCTAAATTATTTATACTCGCGCGTGGTGGTCGAGACACTAGTCTTCTCCTGAACAGAGGTGTAGCAACTGAGGAAAGGCTACCGACTTTCTATTTCTATGGACTAGAAGAAGAAAAAAGTAAACAATGGCAGAACTGGCAGCAGCATCAACGTCAAAGTCAACAGTGGCTAAGATGATATTGGAATAAATGGATGAGGAAGCACAGCTGCTTTTGAGCCTGCTTGCAAAGAAATGAAAAAAAAGAAGGTGGAATGTTCATACTTAGAATAACGCCAGACATACATATAATAATGAGCTCAAAATCCTTGAATACTTCAGAATGTCTGCACAACGAATCGATGACCTACTTCGTCAGATCAAGCCTGTTTCCGCTTGTGACCTCTGTTCACGCTCACTCAATATCCTGGTGCGCCAGCAAGATCTACATCATTTTGGCGTCACATTGGCATGCGGCAGGTTGGCAACGATGAGTATACTGAGGCCTTTAGGTTGATCCACGCAAAATGAAACAAAAATACAACCTTCTTCAACATGACTTTGTCGGAAAAAGACCAGCAGCTTTTATACAAGTTGTCTGTGCAGTCATTTTTTAGGGGGAAATAAGAGGGACATTTGTTTTTATCTAGGAGAGAATGGTTGGGGGAGACGTGGGGATTATATGTTCCTCAAATAAATATTTTGATAAAAATGGTTAACCGTTAGTGTAGGTAGCCCCTGTTATGCATATTTCAAATTTAGAATTGAAAAGCTCTCATTAGCTCCAGCTTTCAAAAAAATTGCTCACGACAAGCAAAAATATCAAACATGCCAGAAAACATTAGGGCGTCTGGGACAATTGAAAGTAAGGCTGAACGATTTTGGAAAATAATCTAATTGCGATTTTTTTCACCAATATTGCGATTGCGATTCAATATGCGATTATTTTTTTTACTCTTTGACTTCTGTATTATTCAACAAAGAAGCAATAAATCATTGTATATTACGAACAACACAACATTAGATAGATTTAACAAACTGTTCTTTCCTGGAGGCCTGTATGTGATGATGAAATTAGGTGATGCATGAATTTATATGATTTATATCTTTTATTTAATGAATCACTTCAATCACAGTAGTATATTGAGCACTGACCAAGCCTGGTGTAAACATTCATATGAAAGTCAAAAATAAATCACACAAACTAAGTGCAGATTGCAGAACTGTGTGTGTGTGTGTCGCACTCTCTCTCTCTCTCTCTCTATAAAAATATAGTATATATATATATATATATATATATATATATATATATATATATATACAATATATATACAGGTCATTCTCAAGAAATTAGCATATTGTGATAAAGTTCATTATTTTCCATAATGTCATGATAAAAATTAAACTTTCATATATTTTAGATTCATTGCACACCAACTGAAATATTTCAGGTCATTTATTGTTTTAATACTGATGATTTTGGCATACAGTTCATGAAAACCCCAAATTCCAGTAAGTAACAAAACAAAAAGGCTGAAAATAAAAGGACAGAAATATTTGCCTTTACCTCTTTGAAAATATTAAGTTTAATGTGATGTCTGAACAAATAATATCAAAATATTTACCGTAATTATCTCTAGTCAGTAACAGCAACGCAGACCCTCAACACACAGGAAGCAATTTCTCACCATTAGCAACTCCCGCTCCAATCCAACTCCGGTCAGTGTACTTCAAATCGCTTCAAATCTATTACCAAATCCGCCTTTTTTTATCTTCAGATTCCAGACTCCAGCCATCAATCTCTTAATCCGTGACAGAAACCCTGATATGCATTCATGAAAGGCGCTATATAAATAGGTTTATTATTAATATTATTATTAATGTGTGTTTCTCAGTAGCTCACAGGTTTTTTTTACTATGAAAACCAGCGTTTCCACTTTTGCTGATTTAGATGACGAGCGAGTGCAAGTCAGTATATTCAGGGTATCCAACTTTGGGACATTGGCTGGTGGGAGACTCGGTAAACTTTCAGTGCGAGCGCGCACGGAGAACACTTTTGGTAACCCTAACCCTAATTCTAGAAATGTCAGTCCTTATTTTTTAATGCTGAAAGCGTGAGAGTCATGCCAGATGCGTGAGAGTTGGAAACCCTAAACAGACGCTGTGTAGCCGTGAATCATGTCTTTGGAGATAAACTATGTTAACTCTGTTAACTGCTTAGTAATTTCCTCGTTCCATTTTAAAAATAATTCATATGGAGTTAACGTTACACTTTCAAACATTTTGTTGAGTGATGCCTGTTGTGTGGTATTTTGCTTACTTGACAAACTGGTCCTTATCATTTTAGCCATGCAACTATCGTAGATGGCTTTGTGTTGTTTTTTAAGTGCTGATAGAGATTCGTAGTTTTACCCTGTGACGTAGCAATGTCAGCAAGACAGGTTTTGCTAAACCTGAAGCTGCACATCATCTTTTTTTGAAAACCAAAATAGTCCCACACAAGTGACATACTGTTTCTATTTTGGACTAAAGTTTCTATCGAGCCTGAGGCCATAGTACAACAGGTCAAAGGTACAGCATAGCGTTAGCATGCCAAGTTGATGCTCTCTGCAGAGTGCAATAAGATATTATTGCAAATGCAATTTATCTTTAAGCCCTAATTCAAAGACTAGCAAAGATGTGTTTTGGAACTGCTCGTCTCTAAAATCGTGTAGTGTATACTCGGCTTAACAGAAAATAACCACATATAGGAACTCAAGTTGAAGAGAAAAGAAGATAGAACAAAAGATAGCAAAAAATAACAAGTGAAAAGCATGCTTGTTTTCACGTGTTTTGAAACATTAAATTGAAAATGGAAAAAAAAGAAATTCAGAAAAAAAATGTCTGCTTTAGAATCATTGCTTGTTGGTGGAGAAGAGGCGAGAGCATTTGGCAAAGAAAAATAATAGCACAAGGTCACCATTATTTTCAAGGTAATAACACAGTACAACCACCGCTTTCACCTTTCTGTCATTTCAGGTTTTTTCTTCAACAGTTGTGAAGAAAAAAAATCACCATAGAATACAGCACAGCATGGAGACAGGGAGGGGGGGCGGGAGAGAGGACGAGTTTGACGCTGTCTCACTGTCATAGGGGAGGAGGGAAAGAGAGGGAGTAGAGGAGCGCTCCGTTCTGACTGTCCCTACGACGGTGTTCGTTGGAAACCCGGGACACAGGACTTTGTAAGGAGAGCTTAAGGTCATATTTTAGAGAGAGAGAGAGAGAGAGAGAGAGAGAGAGAGAGAGAGAGAGAGAGAGAGAGAGAGAGAGAGAGAGAGAGAGAGAGAGAG
>JACXGM010001954.1:24535-50439 GCA_016801145.1 Umbra pygmaea | reverse complement strand
CAAAACAAGTGATTATATGCGACTGATTTTAATTGATCTCCTTTCATGCTAACTACAAACTTACCATGGCTTCTCTGCAATGACAATTTCCTCCAGACTAGCTCACGACAGATGCGCTGGCTGGCTGCACACAGTTTTCACGTGATTTGCTATGGAATTGTAACACTAGAGGAAGTGGTTTCTCACCAAAAAAAGTATCAACCATAATCGGCGAGCAAAAATGCCGATTAATAATTATTTTGGAAACTCATAATCGGCCATAATTAATCGGCCAATCCGATTAATTAGCCGACCTCTAGTACGTACACACTGCCACAGACTTGAGCTTCAAAGTTACCGGAAGTAATTCATTTTCAATGGAAGCTGGCTTCTCTCAGCTGCAAGGACCGGCAAATCAGTCGGCATCACGTTTTGGGCGTGTTGAGCAACCAGAGCATCAAGAAGAAAAGTTGAAGTTTGTTCAACTTTATGGTAATGAGCTATGACACGGTTCAGCGAGAAACGACAGTCAACCAATAGGAATTAAAGTACGTCTGCTAGTCTTCCTTGCTTCCATGTAAATGTCCTGCCACGTCAGAGCGGCCAAAGTGGCCAAAGCGTCTAAAGCTTCCCCATACTTTTTTGACAAGCATCCTTGACAAGGCGTCCAGGGGCCTCATTTATAAACGTTGCGTGCGCACAAAAGAACACGTACGCAACTCTCTACGCAATAATTGGGATTTATAAAACGCAAACTTGACAGGAAAATGTGCGATCCTTCACGACAACTCTGACCCATGCGTACGCACAAAAACAGGTGAAATGAGAAATGGCGACACCGTCGGCAGACGGATGAAACACGTAGGCTTCTGTAGATCTGGCTGAAAGTGCAGAGCGTTGTTTAAACGAAATTGAAATATTGCCTCTCATTAATAATATGAAGATGTCACAAAGTCATGTTTACAATTATCAGCCTGCAGTGAAAAAACAAACAAAATAAAACAAGATTGTAACGTAAATGCAAATGAAGCACATATTGCACATATTTGCAAGAAGAACACTCAAATATTATCTGTAATATTGGCATGTTACGTAATTCATCCTCATAAATAATACAGTTAAACAGAACAAAATCATGTTTAAAACTGAAATTCTTGTCGATGTCTCTGTCTGGCGGTGCAGATAGTTAAATAAATAGATGATGACAGATAGATAGATAATAAATAGATAATAGATAGTATTTATTGTCCATTGGGGAATATTGTTTTCATAATATAACTGTCGTAATCAGATACAGAAACATAGTGTTCATTTAGATATGCATTTAGTTCTTTTCATTTTTAAATGAGTTTCATCGTGACGCATGTCTTAACCATTTTGAAATATGCAATAAATTCCATTTTTGCAGAACTATTTTCCATTTACAATTGGATTAATACTGAACTCTGTAGATTTTCAGATACAATCAAATGGATGGTTAAAAAAAGCCATGCCATCACAATGCGTAATGATGCACAATAGCTGATCTTGCACTGTTAGAATATAATAATAATAATAGCCTAATAATGCATGTTATTTAACACAGGATTTCTGGCGACTGGCACTTTCCAGATGGAACGGATTGACAGGTCAGGGATATCTCAGCCAACCCTTAGCCGGGTTATACCAGGCGTGTTAGTCGGTATAATAGGCTTGTCGCATAATTACATTAAGTTTCCGTACACGGCGGGTGAACAGTCAAACAAAAAAGCACAATTTGTCTGGTTTCCCAAATGTAATCGGGGCTATTGACTGCACTCATGTTGCCATAAGGACAATGAATGAGAATGAACATGCATTCATTAATCGAAAGCATTTGCATTCCACCAATGTCAAAATAATTTGGGATGCAGACATGTTGCTGTAATGTAGCCAATTAACCCCCACCTGTGGCAGACACACTTGCGCGATGAAGCGCTAGACGCTTTGACATCGACTGATATCTGACCACTTTATATTTCGGCCACGGTCCGACCTTCTTACAGCGTCTGCAAGCTTTTGCCACTCCAACGCCTTTTCGCCATTGGTAATAGGCACACTGTGCCCATCAAACAACATTTTCCTCCTCTTTTCCACCTCGCCAATAATATTTTCTACTTCACATTGAGTGAAGTGGCTTTTTTTGGTTTTCCTCCGTGTTTCCCATGCTTTCTCAATCAATGAATATTAATTTTGGGGCGTTTCACTGACTATTTATGGGCAAATAAGAAGGGCGTGACATGAAGCCGCAAAAGCTGCGCTACGTATTAGAGTTGATTGTGATTTATAAAGGCAAAAAGGCGTAGGACGTGCGTGTGCATGCTTTTATAAATCTGAATATTTATTTGCGTACGCATGTCCTATATTTCGTCCGTACGCCACTTCTGACGCAAATCCACCGCAAAGTTTTATAAATGAGGCCCCAGAGCTTCTTTTGAAGCTCAAGTCTGTGGCGGTTTGTGAGTACAGTAAGGCTATATACCCTATCATTGCACCAAATACCCCTGATTACTGGTCTTAGTGGTTTTTTGAACTCTTGGTAGTGTGGCCACCTACAGGCCACTGCCAACACGTAAGGCTGAAGTTCACTACAGCGATTGTTAGCGTTCCGTTGCGACTTGGTCGCGAAAGCATTTAGCACCTATGTTGGAGGTAGTATTGGGAATTTTCTGAATAATTTAATGTTGACGGTCCTATGTATTTTGTGAATTGTATGCCAAATATTGCAGAGACTGGGATAAGATAGACAAAATGCTTTATCAGAAGTTAATACTTAATGTATGAATAAAGGGGGTTGGTTAAGGAATGCAGGACGCTTTGAGGCTCACCATAGGTGGTCAACTGTGTTAAAATGCTAATTGTATTCGGGGAAGCAACAAGAGACCTACATTATTTACTATAGACGCTTTCTGTGAAGTCAAGCCGGGCAAAAGGCTAGAGAAAAAGTGCATCCCTTTATTAACATATCATTGGTGGGTTTGGGTTAAAAAATGTTAGAGAACTGACCACTAAGAAATCAATATGAGAATGTGAGAATGTTTTCTCTATAAGTGAAAGGACAAGCCTTTGTTCGAGATATTTCTCATGACGGACCTCAGTCATTAATAAAGTATTTATTTGCTCTAATTACACAATTCCAGGAATCTGAGTACAATTATTTTATGACTAAATGCATTTAATATACAATAGTAGCAACCAGTTACCTCGCGTCTCCGTTCACACTGGGGCATCTGTTTTCCAGACACTACCCACATTTCGTTTTGCACATGCATTTTGCTAATTCTCCGGCCCACTAAATGGCAGATGCAAACACAATGAAGAAAATAAACAAAAGACTCTCTTATTAAAGAGAGGACATGCATAATGGATGAATAGGGGAAATTCTGCTTGCTAAACTGGTGTCTTCAGTATCCAAATGCTTAATACATATTAGTAAAATTAATTTTACACAGTGGTAAACAGTCAACTGTGCCAAATGTTTTGGAGTATGTTGCAATCATCAAATTTGATAAATATATCAAATAAATAAAAAAATAAAAAATAAAAAGTAAAACATCACACAATGTGTTAATGTGTTTTCAATATACAGTAGTACAGGTGAATATTGTAACGTTCCCCTCCTGTTCCTGGACTGTTCCCCTTCCTGATCCCTAGTCTTTGTGAGATTAGTTGTTGTTTTCTGCCTTAGTTTTCATTGGTCATGTTTTATCTGTGGTTCCTCTGTTATGCCCATTCACTGTGATATATGTTAGTTCTTGTTGTCTTTGCTGCCCTCTAGTGGGTCCTGGTAGTTGCTACATAAATCTAGATCAACTAGATCAAAATCTAGAAATTGCATAACCACAGGCTACAGTTACAGATAACATGATTTAAATGTTGCAATCTTTGCATAAAAACAAATGAAAGACGTTGACATCTGTAAGGATTCACGGATGAGGACTGGCTATTGGGTGGGTTAACCCTACCAGATGATCAGGCATGGACTAATTTCCATTATATTTGCAAATACCACAGCTGACCCTTGTTTATTAATTAGTGATTTTATAAGTGTTTCCTCTGTTCCCCTGGTACTTTGTGTCATTGGTTGCTGTCACATGTTAGGAAGGAGTATAAAGAGCTAGTTGAACATAATCTTTAATTAGTATGTACTTGTGACTTCACCTGATATTTAGTTGTAGCATACTAGTTCATTAAGATGCATTCTACTGTTTATCCAATATTACCATCTGTGCCTATACCGCATTCAAATGTATAGTAGGTGATAGTGGACATTTATAATATGCTTTGTTATGGTCATCTGCCCTGAATGTGACACTCTGCTCCTTCTGAAATTAAAGAACTATGGAAAGCACTGCATTCTGCCTCCACTCTACAACACACCTTATGACAACATCAGATGTTTTAAAAGTAGGTTCCCAGGGGATTCCCACTTGCTGATATCATTGCTTTTACTACACAATTGGCATGACGCAGGATTTTGCTGCAGTGGAAGTCCTCTCAGCCCCCCTTAGCCTCTCAGTGGGTATGTGATATCTTGTCATTTTTAAAAATTGAGAAAATTAAGTATTCCATGAGGGGATCACAATAAAAAATTTTTGAAAGATGGCAGACTTGTATTTCCTATTTTAATAGCTTGCTAAGGCTCCCTTGTGACCTGAGTCAGATCATATGAAGCTCCTAGTCCACCAAGTGTAATTTCTTCCTGTTTTGTATGTATTTGCATTTATGTTAGTGTGTTGTTGGTCTGTCTATGTGTTCTGCGTGGGGTGGTACTGTTATTTTTCCTATCAATCTTTATAAACAAATTTATAAAAAAGCAGTAATTATATTTTCAAGAACTGGTTGCCATAATTAATCATTGTTTACGCTTTCTATTAATTTCATAGATCGCAGTTTATTTATAAACTCCCTAAACCTGGTCAATTTGGTCTTCATTAAAAACTTCCCAAACCTTTGTCAACTTACTTAAAACAACTTTGCTTCATTTACATACATACTGTAGCACTTTCAATCCAGCCATTTTATCTGACCCTAGTGGCCACAATTGCAAACATTACATTTAAAAACATAGGCATGATGATATTTGTACTGTTTCACAAAACAACTGATTACATACTAATTTAAATCAGTTACCGTGCTGTAGTCATCGTGTAGGCATGTTGTAGGCATCTGATCCAAACTGGAGATTCTGGATTCCTGTTAGCCCCTCGAACAAAGCCCTGGCAGGCAAGCAGTTCACACAGGCTAAATGTATTAAATAAAACAGTACGGATAGTTGTAAATACACAAGCTAAATGTATAAAAAAAACAATGGATAGTTATAGATACACAAGCTAAATGTATTGAATCAAACAGTATGGATAGTTATAGATACACAAATGTGTTCCACCGCAGACTGCCCGTACCAGCCAATATGACTTGCATTTTCACTCTGAATGGGTCTCAACAAGATTATGTGGACTCCATCAAATACCTAGGTGTCTGGTTAGATTGGGACTGGAATGAAAGTGAACACATTAACCAACTTCAATCTAAAATGTAATCTAGAATTGGTTTCCTTTTCCGTAACAAGGCCTCCTTCACCCACACTGCCAAATACACCCTGGTAAAAATGACTATCCTAGACTATCCCGATCCTAGATTTCGGTGATGTCATTTATAGAACTGCCTCTCCCTCCTTCCTGAAAAAGTTAGAAGTAGTCTATCACAATGCCATCCGTTTTGTCACTAACACTCCATTTAACACCCACCACTACATGCACCAGTGGGCTGGTCCTCACTACACACTCAACGCCTAACACACTCGTATCACCTCATAGATTAGTCAATTCTATGCAAAAACCCTCTGTACCTAAACTTTCTTCTCACCTTTGCCTTGGCCACCCGTATCCTCTGCTCAAGCAGGTTCATCTCCCTTCTCACCCCAAAAGCCCACACGTCCTTTGGCCGAAACTGCATACGACTGGATTGAACTACAAGCTGAAACTCATGAACACCATCTCCCTCACCTCCTTTTAATCCATTCTGACTACCGCTCACATGCACACTACCTCTGCTCATCTGCTCTAGTGCCTTAGTAATGCCCATGGTGTGTTTGCACGCACTGATCTGCACGTTATCTTATTTGTTGTCTGCCATTTGCACAATGTCCTCTTACACACTTTTGCTCAAGTGTTAATTACTCCATTGTATTTGCCTTGCCACTTTACAGTTTATACCAACTTGATCTACCTCTCTAAAACAGACTCTGTTTCACTAGTTGTCCATATGCCTACATCGTTTACTCTGAAGTTCCGCAAATAGTTTTTGTTTGTATTTCTATTCTCTTGTCTAATTAATGAATAATTTATGTAATAACTGTGTAACTATGTGTCATCTTGCATGCTCTTTGCTTTATCTTGGCCGCCGTTTCAAATGAGAAATTGTTTTCAACATGCCCACCTGGGTAAATAAAACATAAAATAAAAATTCAGATTTTATTTTCGCAACATGTAAAACCCCGGTTCTCAGAGCTTTCCATGGAAATTGTAGGCATTCTATATACAGTATGTGATATATCAGAAAATATGTGTATGTGATTTATCTCAATAATTTACATTAGAAGGACATTGTTAAAAATGTGTGTTATTCTGAGACAGGGTCTACGTTCTGTCAATGACCGTCTTACAAACCATAAATTTAAATAAAGATTCAGATGGGGCATTGATTTCAATATAGTGTTTTTGTTAAAATCCAGAATGTATCTTGATATTGTAAGCATAACAGCATGTCATTGTGTATAATTGAGTTATTATTGCATGTCATTTTAATTTAGAGTACTAAATCAGCTCTAATTTCTCCAGTTTGCAACCCAGTTAGTCCTGGATACCAGTGCAGATGTCAGGGCCAGTATCTATGGTCTTGTGACCAGTGTGCGTCTTATGGAAGTTGTGACAACATCACATCTCCTACATGTGGATGCATTAATGCCATTCCTTCAGATGGACAGTACTGCCAGCAAAGTAAGACCATACACCCTCACATGTTTTATTATAATTGTAATTTTATTACACTTCTTTATTGACCAATGTCTTCTCATTTACCACAAAGACTTTACAACATGTCCTGCTACTACAGCCTCTCCAACAACAGGTACTGTAGGAAAAGAAAACATTGTAATTTGATAATTATGATTGTAATTTGATAATTATGCAATGATGCAAAGTCCATTTCTAACCTACATTTTGTTATTTAAGTTACACTAGTATTACTTTACATTTATATACCTTACTTAAACCCACAATGTTACTGTTCAGTTACAATTAAGCAGTGTCCAAATTATAGAAAATGTTCAGTAAGAAACATAAAAACTACATTTAACATCTAACAACAAATCAACAAGTGATGACAATTTGTGAGAATTCAAAATGTTTGTAATTTCTCGTATAGCTAAAATTAAAAGTATAAATCATGTATTTTAAAAACATATTTTTGAAAGATGCAGAAACACCATTATGTGAAGCTTTACAGCCAATATGAAAATATGCAACACATTTAAATGGAGTAATATTACCGGAGTAATATATTTCTACCACATTTACCACAATGCAGACTTCTTATCTTCTACCACAACAGAAGCAAATACTACATTTACCCCAACAGCAGACGTGTTCAATGTTACAAGTATGTATAATTTAAGGCAAGGCACCACCCTCTAATAGGTATTTCTTTCCTTTAGTTTTATCAGACTGAAACTTTACCAGTTGAAAGTTTTCATAAATACAATATATTTTTTTGTATTAAAAGTATTATATTTATTTCACAATTTAAATATGCAAATTAGGAAATTATCCTTAAATATCAGATACTTTGCATATTACGAGAATCCATTTTTCTACACTTTGCTTTAAGATATTATCTGGATAATATAATTATGGATTTAATATCTGGCAAAGAGTACATACCCAATTGATGCTAATGTGTTTGATGCACTTGGCACACTTGATACAATCCAGCAAACAGACATTAGAAAGAAAACTGCACATTGTATTATGTTTATTAAAAGAAAATATTTGTTGCCATTGGTTTACAATGGCACTGTTAACAAAAATGAAGAACATTTATTTGATTATTTTATATATCTGTCAGTACAATATAACATTATTGCAAGTTCTAATTACACATTTTAAGATATTTACTAACTGCTGAACCAATGCCATCAGTAACATCAACAACACAGCCAACAACAACAATGCCACCAACAACAACAACAACCCCCCTAACAATAACAACAACACCGCCAACAACAACAATGCCATCAACAACAATGCTGTTAACAAAAACAACCACACTGCCACCAATGACAACAACGGTGCCAACAACAACAACAATGCTGCCAACTACAACAACACCCCTAACAACAGGCGTGAACAATGTTACAAGTATGTATTATTTAATATCTGAATAATATAATTATGTATTTAATATCTGGCAAAGAGTACATACTCAATTGATTTTAATGTGTTTGATGCACTTGGCACACTTAATACAATCCAGCAAACAGACATTAGAAAGAAAACTGCACATTGTAATATGTTTATTAAAAGAAAAGTGTTAAAATATATGAATAATAATAGGATATATCATAAATAGATAGTATGACACAATAACTATAAACAGTATGATATATGCAGTGAGGGCTAAATGTATTTGGACAATGACACTTGTTTGTGTCATTGCTTTGATTTGTTTTCCAACACTGAAAGGTACAGTGACAAAGAAAATATCAGGATATGATTTAGGAATTACTGTTTATACTCATTTCCCAAATTTTAAGTGATGAAAAATCCTTGGAAAACATATGGTGGTGTTAGAAATATATATATATATATATATATATATATATATATATATATATATATATATATATTTATATTTTTTGTTTTGAGTAGTAATAGTTGTTTTTCGGAAAATTGTTGTGAAAATATGTAAACCTTTGTGTTTAGTCTTACCTTTGTACTTGTAAGAGTAATGAAACTCAATGGGCCCTATTTTAACGATCTGAAACGCAAGTATCAAACGCGAAACGCAAGTTACATTGTGGGAGGGTCCTGGGCGCTGTTGCTATTTTACCGGCAGGATAAATGATTCTTGCGCCCGACGCATATCTAAAATGGGTAGGTCTAAAGTAGCGTCATTAGTCATAGGTGTGGTTTGGGCGTAACGTGCAATAAACCAATCAGATCGCCATCTCACATTTCCTTTAAGAGCAGGCGCGCTTGTTCCATGGTGGATTGCTATTATAACAGAGATTTTCTATTGATTTTTCTTTTTACAAAATGTAAATAAAGAAATGTCACAAGACATAGCCTACTTTCCGATGTTTTGGACTCACTCTCACTGAATCACGAGGTTATGAATGCATGGTGATATTTTTGCAATGTAGTCTAACATTAGACCGAGATTACTCTTCTGTCAAATAAGCTTTCCACTCCCGTTCTGGATTTCTGGGCATTTAAGTGGCTGGCACGCATTTTAACATCACGTCTCCTGAAGTCCTCTAATATTTCCTAATTAATGTCATCAACACATCCATGATTCATGGAAATGTTGCGTAAAATACAACAAGCCACAAAGAATGCTGCGACTTGAGTATTGTACCTGTTCTATCCAAACACCTGACGTGCATTTTCAGTGTGCCAAATGTTAATTCAATTAGGCTACAATGCGTGTTTGTGTGTTTTATTAACCATGTCTTTAACGGATAGCTGTTGTCACCTTCACAGCCACCCATCCAAGGGGGGATTCCTCATGGCAAAGTTGCCATAAATGAGTCGTGGCTTAAGCCTGAGTAATTGTGAGTACAGACATGGGTGATTTTACTATTAGCATCGCAAATTACGTGAGTATACTTGTTGATTTAATGGGTTCCCTTGAGGTTGATGTATATCAGTGCAAATAATTCATTATGAATAATTTGAGTAAATGTGTACACTAGATGTATACCTATTCACATTTTCGGACACCACAATGACTTCCCTCGTGCGGTAATATTTTTCCTTCTAATTATGTATTGCAATAATAAAGAACTGCTGCATTTGTGTAGATTAGAGGAGCAAAGTGTATGCGGGTTGTGCACACGCTACATTATGGTTAAGCATGCGCCCTTAAAATAGCATATGAAAAACACGCCACTGACTTTAAACCAGGTTTTTCCTGGTCAGTGACGGAATTGTTTTTGGGGACTGCAAGATAGCACCAGGGAACGTTTGCGCCGGAACACGCCTCTTCTTTTCGCTGAACCACCCAATGAACGCAAGTTCATTCCCTAATTTACCGACGGGTGTCTGTGGAGGGAAAAGTCCCATATGCGTCGGGTGTAAGATAGGAATGATACATGCGTTTGTGTAAAAAGTTAATTGCGCTGGGTGTAAGATAGGGCCCAATGAGTCTTTTTCAAAAATCATTTTTTTAATTGGAGAACATCAAACATAATTGGGTTGCATAAGATAGCTCAGTGGTAAGGTAGTGTAACTTGTAAACAGCAGGCTGAAGGTTTGATTCCCAACTGGGACAAATATTGTTGTGCTGTTGGATAAAGCACTTTACCCCAAGGTGTAAACCCCAACATTCCTTTTCAGATTCAACAATACAACTTACTCTTTACACGTACCTGATTGAAATTCAGCTGAACACCACAGATGTTGCAACCATAAATAGAATTCAAACCTATCTGGGAATTGAGAGTTACCCTGTTATGATAAATGACAGGACAGAAATCACTGGTGCTAACATCACTACAGGTAAGATTTTAATCAGAAGGCACATTCATGTTACAGGATATATACAGGGGCTGTTTTGATTGGCCCCCAAGGTATGCAATGGGTGTGGGCCTTGAGGTGGGGTGGGCCCAAGAGATGGCTCAGAGGTGTGAATGGGCCCAGAGAGATAGTCCTGTTTCTTGTTGTTATTTGTAAAGCAATCACTCACTAATCTTAATGTTTGCCAGCTTAGTTGTATACAACAGAATTTCACTGTGCAAAACCCCCCCAGCAATCTCTATTATCAACATAGAGTATGCAATGTACAATTTTTCATTGTATTTGTACTGATTATTATAAGCAGGCAAGTTGACCTATTTCTTATTATTTCTTAATTCTTTTTCGGACAATTAGGGTTAACTGTCCTGTTAACAGACAGATTAATTAACCATGGGCCTTCTTCAAGTGCGAACTGCACAAAGATCAATTTATTATAGGTTTGACATTTACCTATTTGATGTTTACCATGTTAATGCTGTATATTTATATTTAACAAACAAAAAAGATTTTGTTTGCACATGTGGGCCCATCAGTGTGGAATGTGCATGTGTATGTATACGAAGACACATCCAAATTTATTTTAAAATAAAATCCCAAATTGTCACATTTGCGGTCTCACAAGAATGCAGGAGGAAGTGAGACCAGGCAATTTGTAGAGTTTGTAGTCTTTATTTTAAGATACAGACAAACTCAATGAATAACTTCTGAGTGCTTACACAAAAGAAAATGGTGGCAAGCTCTGGCCACAAACATAAACTGCATATACACAGAGGAGCACACAAACATAAACTGCATATACACAGAGGAGCACACAAACATAAGCTCTTCAATTACAGTAATGTAGTAAGCACTTACTTACGTCGTCTATAACATGGTAGCATGTACATAACATTTGGATCTTACAGGAAGAACAGCAATGTGCAGTCATAAGCACCTGATCACAATGAACCGCGCCTTCAGGGCATGTATATCAAATCACTTTGGCTGGACATAATCAGCAATCAGCCTGTTTTCTATATTCAACTAAGCTCCTGGCATCCAGGGGAGGGTGCCGAAGTTGCACAAAGCACCTCATAACAACAAATACCAAACAGTGTATAGCACTGGTCACAATATTAGGTACACATGTAAAATAAACAACAGGTGAAGCTGCTTACTTTGAAAAGCACTTGACTGCTATTACCAGCACATATTGCAATTATTGTGTTCTGCTGCAGTGTTCGTAACTTCAGACCTACCTGCAGTATAGTTTATTTTGGCACCTGGGTGGTGTAAAACCTTGTTTCTCAAAACTATCCAGGGAATTTGTAGGCATTCTACGTACAGTATGTGTTGTATGACTTGTGTATGTGATTTATTACAATAATTTACACTAAAAGGGAATTGATTAGATTTGCATTCTTGTGAGACCGGGTCTAATTTCTCTGTCAATGACCTGCTTACAAACCACAATTTTAAATTTTCAGATGGGACATTCAATTCAATGTGCAGAATTTTTGTTAAAATCCAGAATGTAACTTGATTGTAAACATACCGGCATACGGAGGTGTCAAAATAAAAAAAGTACTTTCCTGAGTTCACCCGTTTTGGGAATTCTCAAAATAAAACCCAAATTACCAGGTAATGGGAGTTTGTTACTACTTATTCACCACAATTAATCTTTGTTTTACGCTTTGTATTAATTTTAATAGATCACTGATTAGTTATGAACTGTCTTTACCGGTCATTTTGGTCTCAATTAGGACCTTTAGAAAACCTGTGAAGTCAGCTGCACGCAAAAAAAGTACTTTTACTTGTACTTCTGACACCTCTGCTGGCATATCATTGGGTATTATTGACTTATTATTAAATGTAATTTCAATTGAGAGTTCTAAATCAACTCCATTTTCTACAGTTTGCAACCCAGGGAGTATTGGATACCAGTGCACATGTCAGGGCCAGTATCGATGGTCATGTGACCAGTGTGCTTCTTATGGACGTTGTGACAACATCACATCTCCTACATGTGAATGCATTAATGCCATTCCTTCAGATGGACAGTACTGCCAGCAAAGTAAGACCTTACAACCTGACATGTTTTATTATAATTGTCATTTTATTACACTTCTTTATTGACCAATGTCTTCTCATTTACCCCAAAGACTTTACAACATGTCCTGTCACTACAGCCTCTCCAACAACAGGTAATGTAGGAAAAACAAAATGTAATTTGATAATCATGATAGTAATTTAAAAATTATGCAATGATGCAATGTCCATTTATAACCTACATTTGGATACCTTTTATGTTATTTAAGTCACATAACATTTATATACCAAAATTGAACCCACAACATTACTGTCCAATGTCACATTTGACACAATGCAGACTTTACACTGTCTTCTACCACAAGAGAAGCAAATACTACATTTATCCTAACAACAGAAGTGATCAATGTTACAGGTATGTATAATTTTATATCTGGATTAAACAACAATGTATTTAATATCTGGCAAATCGTACAGACATGGCCATATGTTTTGAGATTGTCACAAGTATTGGTCTCCACAAAGCTTGCTGCTTTAGTGTTCTTAGATTTTTTTTGTCAGTAGTTACTAAGGTACATTACCGTTCAAATGTTTGGGGTCACTCAGAAATGTGCAAGTGTTAATTGAAATTCATACCTTAATTCACCAAGGTGTCATTCAATATATATATATATATATATATATATATATATATATATATATATATATATATATACACTCACCTAAAGGAGTTTCTCATTAATGCAATTATCTACTCAACCAATCACATGGCAGTTGCTTCAATGCATTTAGGGGTGTGGTCCTGGTCAAGACAATCTCCTGAACTCCAAACTGAATGTCAGCTTGGAAAAGGAAGGTGATTTAAGCAATTTTGAGCGTGGCATGGTTGTTGGTGTCAGACGGGCTGGTCTGAGTATTTCACAATCTGCTCAGTTACTGGGATTTTCAGACACAAACATTTCTAGGGTTTACAAAATGGTGTGGAAAGGGAAAAACATCCAGTATGCGGCAGTCCTGTGGGCGAAAATGCCTTGTTGATGCTAGAGGTCAGAGGAGAATGGGCCGACTGCTTCAAGCTGATAGAAGGGCAACCTTGACTGAAATAACCACTTGTTACAACCGAGGTATGCAGCAAAGCATTTGTGAAGCCACAACACACACAACCTTGAGGCAGATGGGCTACCACTTATATCCACTACAAATCGGAAAAAGAGGCTACAATTTGCAAGAGCACACCAAAATTAGACAGTTGAAAACTGGAAAAATGTTGCCTGGTCTGATGAGTCTTGATTTCTTTTGAGACATTCAGATGGTAGAATCCTAATGAGAACATGGATCCATCATGTCTTGTTACCACTGTGCAGGCTGGTGGTGGTGGTCTAATGGTTTGGGGGATGTTTTTTGGCACACTTTAGGCCCCTTAGTGCCAATTGGGCATCGTTTAAATGCCACACCCTACCTGAGCATTGTTTCTGACCATATCCATCCCTTTATGGTCACCGTGTACCCATCCTCTGATGGCTACTTCCAGCAGGATAATGCACCATGTCACAAAGCTTGAATCATTTCAAATTGGTTTCTTGAACATGACAATGAGTTCACTGTACTAAAATGGCTCCCCCAGTCACCAGATCTCAACCCAATAAAGCATCTTTGGGATGTGGTGGAACAGGAGCTTTGTGCCCTGGATGTGCATCCCAGAAATCTCCAACTGCAAGATGCTATCCTATCAATATGGGCCAAAATTTCTAAAGAACGCTTTCAGCACCTTGTTGAATCAATGCCACATAGATATAAGGCAGTTCTGAAGGCGAAAGGGCGTCAAACACAGTAAATACTATGGTGTTCCTATTAATCCTTTAGGTGAGTGTATATAATATATTATATATAAGACATTATAATATATATATATATAAGACATTACCAATGTTGCAAATATCCAATGTTGGGTAAAATAGCTTGTACAGTTACATTTCAGTTACTTGCTGAGTTCACAAGTTTTGGGAAGTCAATAATTAAGACAAAATGATCAGGTAAATGGAGTTCATATCTTACTGGTGACCATGATTGATATTTTCTTTACTCTTTCTATTTGTTTTATAGGTTACTTTTAAGATATGAACTCCATTTATCTTATCATTTTGTCTTACTTTTGAACTCAACATGTAACTGGAATGTAACTGAAAAGTAGCTTTACACAACACTGCAAATAACTATCCTTATTGGAAATTTACTTATTTGTAAATTAAATATTTAAATAGAATGGAAAAAGTCACTTTTTAACTTCTTATGTCCTAATAATGGCGTCTTTTAGCTCATCTGTAACTAATCATGTTTTGACAATAATTTCTTATCAATGTAATTATATAACTTATCAACCTTTGTGAATGAAGGTATCAATTTCAATCAAAACACATGCAAATTCCTAAGTGACCCCAAACTTTCGAATGGTTGGGTATACTGAAGTATAATTACAAGCATTCCAGAAGTGTCAAAGGCTTTTATTGACAATTGCATAAAGTTTATGCAAAGAGTGAAAATTTGCAGTGTTGACCCTTCTTTTTGAAGACATCTACAATTCGCTTAGGCATGCTGTCAATTAATTTTTGGGCCACATTCTGAGTAATGGCAGCTCACACTTGCATGACCAATGCATGGAGTTTGTCAGAATTTGTGGGATTTTGTTTGTCCACCCACCTTTTGAGGATTGACCCCAAGTTTTCAATGGTGTTAAGGTCTGGGAAATTTCCTGGTCATGAACACACAAGTTTGATGTTTTGTTCCATGAGCCACTTAGTTATTAGATTTTGCCTTATGGCAAGGTGCTCCATCATGTATCTTTCTTAAAACTTTTGGCCACAACTGTATATTTTCAAAATAATTAATATGTATGTTTTAATATCTGAATAATATATTTATGTATTTAATATCTGGCAAAGAGTACATACTCAATTAGTGCTAATGTGTTTAATACACTTGGCACACTTGATACAATCCAGCAAACATACATTAGAAAGAAAACTGCACATTGTATTATGTTTATCAAAATAAAATGTTTGTTGCCAGTGCCATCAGTTTTCCTTTTTTACAAAAACAAAGAACATTTAATGGAGTCATTTAAATATACATACATACCCATATACTAGGGGTGGCACGGTTCATGAAAAAACATCTGAACCATTCGGTTCGCTTGTCTTGGTTCGGTGCATGTGTGTGTTGCACGGTTCGTCGGTACACTGCTAATGTGCACAAACCACTAACTGCCAATGTGAATACGTTCAACACCTATGTTAAAACACTTACCACATATGACAAGTGGGATGAGCTTGACAAATACAACACATGGCAGCTGATTGGACGAATGTGTTACGTGGGTCTGGCTGCTCCCGAATTTCAAAACAGACTCTAATGGCGTTCTGAATACGATCTCATATTTTACAAAAATAGATTAATAAATGATTATAACTTGATATGTGTACAGCGGGAATAACAGTGTCAATTAGCTGTCCCCTCAAAATAACTCAACACACAGCCATTAAGGTCTAAACCGTTGGCAACAAAAGTGAATACACCCCTGAGTGAAAATGTCCAAATTGGGTCCAAAGTGTCAATATTTTTGTATGGCCAACATTATTTTCCATCAATGCCTCTTGGGCTTGGAATTTACCAGAGCTTCACAGGTTGCCACTGGAGTCCTCTTCCACTCCTCCATGATGACAACAAGGAGCTTGTCGATGGTAGAGACCTTGCGCTCCTCCACCTTCCGTTTGAGGATGCCCCACAGATGCATAATAGGGTTTAGGTCTGCAGACATGCTTGGCCAGTCCATCACCTTTACCCTCAGCTTCTTTAGCTAGGCAGTGGTCATCTTGGAGGTGTGTTTGGGGTCGTAATCATGTTGGAATACTGCTCTGTGGCCCGGTCTCTGAAGGGAGGGGATCATGCTCTGCTTCAATATGTCACAGTACATGTTAGCGTTCATGGTTCGCTCAATGAACTGTAGCTGTTGGCTGGTCAATCTACAAATAAGTAGATTTATAAACAACAAGGTGAATCATTAGAAAAGTTAAACCTACCAGAATAAGTACCATTGTTGACAATACCCTGCAGCAGCGTCTCATCCACCATAGAGTCGAGCGTAGCAGACTGAAATCCACCAGTATCGCTAACAAACAGTTTGTCTTCTCCACCGACCACTGTTTCACTTTTGAATCTATATTTCTATATGATTGAATCTATATCTGTCTAGTTTTTAACTATGGCGGTCACAACCTTTCCATCATGTTGTTGGTCACAATAACTTTGCCCCCAGTGCCAGACACAAGCAAGACTTGGTAACAGAAAGTTTCTAGACCAGCAAGAGTTGGTGCTGCTCTGGAACCAGTTTGCCTGGCCGAGAGCCGGTTCTTTGGCTGTCGAAACAACATTTTTTTTTAAAATGGGCACTGGAACTGAACTTTTCCAGTCCTTTTTTTGGTCGAAAATGGGTGAGAGTTCTTTCGCATGAGGTGCCATGTTGAACGTCAAGTGACCAGTATGAGGGAGTGTGAGAGCGATAACACCAAATTTAACACACCTGCTCTCCATTCACACCTGAGACCTTGTAACACAAATGAGTCACTGGGAAGGGAAAATGGCTAATTGGGCACAATTTTGACATTTTCAATTAGGGGTGTACTCACTTTTGCTTCCAGGGGTTTAGACCTTAATGACTGTGTGTTGAGTTATTTTGAGGGGGCAGCAAATTTCCACTGTTATACATATTCAGTGCTGTCACATGAAAATATGGTATAACATTATTGCAAGTTCTAATTACTAATTTTAAGATATTTACTAACTGCTGAACCAATACCACCAGTAACAACAACAACACTGCCAACAACAACAATGCCGCCAACAACAACATTGGCACCATCAACAACAACATTGGCACCATCAACAACAACATTGGCACCATCAACAACAACATTGGCACCATCAACAACAACATTGGCGCCAACAACAACAACATTGGCGCCAACAACAACAACAATGGCGCCAACAACAACAACAATGGCGCCAACAACAATGGCGCCAACAACAATGGCGCCAACAACAATGGCGCCAACAACAATGGCGCCAACAACAACAACAATGGCGCCAACAACAATGGCGCCAACAACAATGGCGCCAACAACAATGGCGCCAACAACAATGGCGCCAACAACAATGGCGCCAACAACAACAACAATGGCGCCAACAACAACAACAACACCCCTAACAACAGTCATTGTTACAGGTACGTATAATTTAATATCTGGATAATATAATTACGTATTTAATATCTGAGAAACAGTACATACTCAATTGATGTTAATGTGTTTGATGCACTTGCCACAATTGATACAGATGGTTAAGTGATAAATTGCTTGCTCTTATACCGCATCACCAATCAGTACATTTAGTTACCATATATGGTCATTACCGCCACAGAGTGGCACTAGAGTCCTTGGCGCTCTTCTCTGAAAACACAGCGAGTTCTATTTAGCCTACAGTACAGTGCAATACTCGTTTGCATCTTTTACATTTTACTTTATTCAAACAGATATCATGTTTTGAAGAGAAGCTCACCAAAAGTCAGTTTGTAAATATTACCTGCATTCTAATTGAATTAATTAAACGTGTGTGTGTATCTAGACTCCGTGTTCCAGTACTGTTGTACATTGTTGTTACGTTAGGTGTGTTTTGCTATAAATAATCATATTATTTATAGTTTAAAACAATCCTGACTGCACAAAAGCCATTTAAAATGTACTTTTAGAGATCGCTATATGATGTCTGCAAGCTGATTACTGCTTAAAAACAGTATTTGAGTTCTAGTTTCCCTAGCCAGCACATGGAGAAAGTGGTGCAGTGGATTAGAACGCCTCACAACTGTGAAAGAGTTGAAATGATGGAGAATGTGTAGGTGTATATTCTTATAATCGGCACTAATCACTTAAGAAACTTTTACTATTAATTAAAATAATACTGGTGGGTTTGTCTTTTAAAATGGTAAATGGACTGCATTTATATAGCTCCTGCATCTACAGTATGTACTGTAGATACAGGGGTTTGCAATTTCAAATCCCTTGTAGGGATATAGTTTTTGTATTTTTTGTATTAGGCCGTTCAATTAATTTAGAAAAGTAGAATGCATTTTTTAATTTAAATAAAGACATGTTTGTTTTATTATAGCTACAGTTTTACTTTGCGGGACAAAAATGAATGAGCTTCCATTTGGTTTGGTAACGTGCTAGGTACATTTTCGGATATGTATTTTCTGAAGTACTGGGTACAGTTTCGTAGGTGGGGTGCTAGGGGTAGTGGTAGCGTCTCATTGAAAGAGGCTGCTGCAGCCCGACGTACGGGCTGGGCAGAGGCTGCACAGTTTAGACCAGCGGGATGATGTTACAAAAAACTTCCACTATATAACTGCTATCAGTAGTAGGTGGGGACAAAGTTACTCATGACGAAATCTGGTGGGGATGCGTTTTGAAGATATCACGTTTTGAAGAGAAGCTCACCAAAAATCTGTTTGAAAGATATTACCTGCGTTCTAATACAATAATGAATGTATGTTTGTGTGTGTTTGTGCATATAGACTACATGTTCCATGTTAATGCAAAGTATTTTATTCATATAATGACTTATTCTTATATAGTTAAGTAATTTGATTATGCAATCAGATATGCAAAGTAATAATGTAAGAAATACAGGCTCCAGCTCCTGTAATTTCCTCAGATGAGTAACATACAAATTTCACCATTGAAGCAGTGAAGGACAGTGTTGCTTTTTAGGTATCCAACGTAGACGTAGGGTTTTCACGCACTAAAAGGATTGTTAACATAAAAGAGCAGTTTAGGTGGGAAAGTTATTTTTAAGGAAAGTAGTTCATTTCTGCTGGTGCTATATGTAACTTCACAATTGAGTTTTAGCAATGATAAAGAAATGCCCTGTTGTCTGTTGTACAGTACAGTTGATTACTGATCAGGCAAAATGCTTAGGATGATTTTCGCTCCCCGGAGCCACCTGGTGGCCATTATTAGTATTTTTTCTTTTAAAAACTGCCACCGAAATTGAGTTAACTTGCTTTCGGCACGGCGCGGTACAGCAAAGTGCAGCCCCTCTCCTTGGTGACTTCAACAGACTTCAACATCTGTACAATCCAGCAAACAGATTTTAGAATGAAAACTACACACATATGCAAGTATATATATATATATATAGATATAAGTTGCAATTAATATTCTTCAACACTTATTGCAATTTGGGTGTGTTGTCAAAATGTACAGACTTTCAGCTGTTTACAGTGAACAAATCAAACAAAAGCAATTGAAATAGCTCAAAATAAGGAATGTTGGACAAAGTTTAAGCTTAAAGCCTGACCAAGACACATTTTTGAGTCTCTTTCTGCCCTCCGGATATCTTGATGGCTCCATATCTAATGGCCAGATGTTACAAACGCCTTAGTTCAGAAAGCTTTCTTAAACAACCCCCAGCATTTCCTTTCATTGTTTAGGGCAAGATAAAACAGACATTTTGACAGGTCAATCATTAGAGTAGTCCTGGGACATGATCCAAGAACTTAGATCTGCATGTGGGCTGTGTCCAGCATTTAGACAGATCCAGATCGGTTGCTCCACCAGGCATACTGGAACAAGGACAGCCAGGTGAGCAGTGGGCAGTGACAGTGGCTTTGGAGAAGGTCGTCATCAAAGCCAGGCAGATAAGACACCAGAGCGATTAGATTGGGCATTCCATAAATCAGCAGTACCTCAGCATAGAATGCAGATTGATACTTATCCTCCAGCTAACAAAATAAGCATGTATGCTAATACTATAGTAAACTAGGCACTCACTGCCAGCCCTTAGGCATGTATTATTTCAAATATATGATTTATTAACAGGGAGTTACCACGCAGGCCGCCTGTCTCATATTACTTGCCTACCAGCCCTAACGCATGTTTTCTATTGAGAAAGTATCATTTTAACAATATCTAGATATAATGCACGTTGTACGATTACTGTCTAACTATTTAAAGCTTCGTAATGATTTTTATCTTTCATTAAGTTGTGTATTATCACCACATTATTAAAGTTTCTACCCAACTGCTGATTCAACAGCAACAATAACTACAGCAAGTAATCAATCAATACTGACACCACTGCCCACACCAGCAACAACTGACAATCTATAATATTAGCAAGATATATTAAGATACATTATATTGTATAGATATCAACTATTAAATCTAATTAAAGCATGTTTTTCATTCTTTTTCAGATTTTTTTTTGATAAATGTATCTTTTGCTCTGAATTTAAAATTCATACCTGATTATTTTAACACAAGTAGTGCCGCATATATTGAGCTCAAGTCATCAGTTGAACCAGTTGTAAGTATATAAATGTTGTTTGACACAAGGAAATAATCAAATGTATTTTATAATTACATAAGTATTATACATCTTTCAAAAAGTGTGTTAACATTGTCAATGTCACTGTCTCACACAGATCAATAAACAGTATATGGACAACCTGCCAGGGTTTATTTCAACAACATTTATTAGTTTCAGGTAGGTTATTCGTATACCCTGATGTTATTAAAATATACTGTGTAAATTTAACATGTCTTGATTGGATTTTTCTCTTTGTTTCTTGTTTACAGACCTGGAAGTGTTTTAGTCGACTTTTCTGTTCAGGCCATATCTGCAAATGAAAGTCATATTAATATTGCTAATAAGGGACTTGCAACACTTTCAGGGTTTATTAATGGCAGTGTCACTTTTAACAGTAAGTCTGTCAGTATATGTATTATATAACATTATTGTAAGTTCTATTGACCAACTTAAATATAACTACTAATTGCTGAACCTATGTCATCAGTAACTAGAATTGTAACAACGCAGCCAACAACAACGCAGCCAACAACAACGCAGCCAACAACAACGCAGCCAACAACAACGCAGCCAACAACAACGCAGCCAACAACAACGCAGCCAACAACAACGCAGCCAACAACAACAACAACAATGCAGCCAACAACAACAACAACAATGCAGCCAACAACAACAAAAACAACTCTGCCAACAACAACAACGCGGCCAACAACAACAACGCGGCCAACAACAACAACGCGGCCAACAACAACAACAACAACACCGCCCACTACTACTGCAAAACCACCAGCTGGTAAGTGTTAAAATATAAAAATAATAAAAGGATATATCAAACATAGATACAGTCGTATGCAAACGTTTAGGCACCCCTGACAATTTCCACGATTTTCATTTGTAAATAATTGGGTGTTTGGATCAGCAATTTCATTTTGATCTGTCAAATAACTGAAGGACAGTAATATTTTGGTAGTAAAATGAGGTTCATTGGATTAACAGAAAATGTGCAATAGTCATGAATTAGATAGGCGCATATAAACATCCAATTATTTATAAATGATAATCATGGAAATTGTCAGGGGGCCTAAACTCTTGCATACAACTGTAATAGGACTATAAAAAGTATTATATGGCTAAATGTATTTGGACAATGCCACTTTTGTTGTTTTTTTGGTACAATAACACTCAATGGTACAATAATAAATAACTTTTGATAACACTTTACGCTAAGGGTACATGAATTATCATGAATTAATGTATAACTTTGTGCATGAATTATGCATTAATTCATGCATTAATTTCTCATGAATCATCAGGAACTAACACAAGTTCAATGTCTTTCATTCATTACTTCATGGATGAACAAAACCTTAATTAAAACATTAACTAAGATGAGTACATCATCATGAAATATGATTTATTACACATGATCATGATGTTTTCTTTGTTCATAAAAAAATGGTATTTACTATATATTGTGGATACATCTATGGTTATGGTACATGAAACATCATGAATTCATGCATTAAAAAAGCATGCATAATTATCTTTTAATGACTACATCATGTGTGTGGCCCCTCAACTAAAGTGGTTACTTGGTCCTTTGAAACATTGATGCACAATATGTTTTCATTACGATTTGGTGCATTCAAAGGACCAAGTCACCCCTTTAGTTGAGGGGCCACACACATGTTTAAGTCATTAAAAGATAATGATTAGTTAATGATGACTATTGTATTTGATTGTCAATAGAATTAATGAGCTATGAGCTGTTATTGGTCTATTTTGGAGACTTTCTGTCACTTCCGGTCCAGTGCGGGCTGGCGTGGACATATGGACTGAGAAATGGAACATCCACCTTGGTATATACAGTATATATAGGTTATATACTATATATATATGTGGGTTCATGGGGATTTTTGTTAGGTGTGCGCCACTCCTTATTCCACCGTTGCCTAATCGGGTTGATTGAGAGACCGGTTGGGTCTCATTAGTAATTGCTTCCAGCCAGTATCTCTTCTTCTAAATTTAAGGCTTAGTAGATCAGAGAGTGGTGCTAGTCATTGATAATTGTCTGTTACGTGTTGGTTGTAGTATCGTATCCCTGTGCTTGCATTGTTATTATGGACCCTCTACGTCGTGCTCTCGCCACATATAGCGAGCGTAAGTAGTTATTTAATATATATGAGTTAATGCGTATTTGCCAGGTATTTCTAGTCGTGTTCTGTGCCACAAGTAAGAGCACAGTATTAATCTCCATGTATGGTATTGGTCCTGTTTGATGCAAGTCGTAGAAACTCTCTCCACACACCCCCCGCAAAATGTGACAATCTCCATTTATCTGCAGGCTATTATGAAGACATGAACATGCTGGATATCTCAAATAATAATGAAAACACATTGTTCATCAGTGTTTCAAAAGGACCAAGTCACCACTTTAGTTGAGGGGCCACACACATTATTATAATAATAATAATAATAATAATAATAATGCATTTTATTTAAACACCCAAGGTCACCTCACAAGCAATATACATATAACAAAGCACACAACAAACAAGCTGCATATACAGATAAAATGCAGTAAAAACTCAATAAAACATGATGAAGTCATTAATAGATAATGCTTAGTTAATGATGACTACTGTATTTGAATGGCAACAGAATTCATGTGCTATGTGCTGTGATTTGCCAATTTTGGGGTCTGTCCTTTTACCTGCAGGCTCTGAAGAATACATGAACATGCTTGGAAACTCAGCTCATAATACTTGAAAAACTGTTCTCACATTAATTGATATAATGTTCTAGCCTGTATGCATGCATGAGGAAATTTAGATATTTGTATATTCCTTTAATAATCCGAAGAGTAGTCTTACATGTATGAATTAATGATGATTCATGTACCATAACTGGTTAATGGTTTAATTAAGGTGTTGTTCATATATAAAGTCATGAATGAAAGACGTGGAACTTGTGTTAGTTCTTGATGATTCATGAGATTATAATGCATGAATTCATGTACACGTACTGTAAAGTGTTACAAAACTTCTCTAGTCATAGCAGGATAAGATTTAGGAACTATGGCTCTTTTTATAAACATTTCCCTAATTTTAGGTGATAAAACATCCATGGAAAATATATTATTTCACTAGTAATATTTGTTTTTTGAAAATTTGTAAACCTCTTTTTTCAATTCCTTACCATGCCAATACTTGTAAGAATAATGACACTCAATGAGTCTTTTTCTAAAATGCTTTTTTCCTTTCGAGAACACATGTTACAAATATTGGGTTGCTTCAGATTGCTCAGGGGTTAGGTCGTCTAACTTGTTTACAGGTTTGATTCCTAATTGGGACACATATCATTGCGATTTTGGATAAAGTGCTTTTGGATAAATACACTAATGTGCACCAAATGGCCCTATACTTACTATACAGTACGTCACTCTGAATTAAAGTGTCTAAATTACTAAAATTAAAAAATAATATAGTATAATTATTCTAAATCAACAAAAGCTGGGCAAATAAAAAAACAGTATACAATATAACATACTTTTTCCCAGACTCCAAACCAAATTAGTTTTACAGAGTGACTTGCTAGTTTTGTAGTCATACATTTTATTTACTGCTGACAAGAACACAAACAGAATATTAGGCAGTGGATCTGCAAATTTCTTTAAGCGAGCACAAAGAACAAAAATAGGTACCTTGATTGGAACTAACAACATAATTTTTTTATGAATCCATTCTTGTAAATTATTGATTGACACTGTTTTTTAGAACCAAAGCACAGGTACACAATCAAACTGTAAATTGCTTGGTGCTGCTGCTGTTTGTGAATAATGTTTAGAGGTTGAAATATATTGAGTGTTTTCAGAGTTTATCTGTGTCTTCACCAGTGGCGAACTGTGATTACTAAACCTAGGCCTTCTGTGGGATAAGAAAAATCCTTAAACATTTCACGGGACTGAAAATAAAAAAATAAATCACAGAAAGCATCAGTCATTTCCATTATTCGCACAATGCCAAATCTCTGAATGAAGAGAAGAAATGTTTTTTTACAATAAAAGTGACTACACAAGATGTTAACCTGGGCCCGTATTCATAAAGAATCTTAATGCAAAGAGTAGCTCCTAGTGAGAACATTCTAAGAAAATTCTTAGAAATGTGGGCGTTTACTCTTAAAATTAAAAAAAAAATCCTAGTAAAGAAAAAAGTAATTCAGAAAGCATCTTAACTCTTAAAAGAGGTCCTAAGTCCAAAATTGGTAGGAGTACAGACGAGGACTTTTAAGAGGCTTAAGAGTTCCTTTAGTAGAGGAGAAAACGGCAGAATTACGAAGAGGGAGAAGAAATGCGTTGCAGACAATGGATGATAGTGAGTCAATTAGAAGCTATAGATTAGATCGTGCAGGGATCATGTTTGTGACCGATCTTATTAGAGACACGCTAACATCTCAGACACAGTGCAGAAATTTCATAGTGCCAGAAATGAAAGTAATCACTACATTACGATATTTGGCAACTGGGAAAATGCAACAATGTAGCAGTGATGACTTGGGTCTGTCACAACCTTCTGTAAGCAGAGTGATCACACAAACAATTACAGCACTTTCAGAACCTCTTATTGTGTCGCAGTTCATTTCCTTTCCACTGGACATTCCCAC
>JACXGM010001954.1:11499-24435 GCA_016801145.1 Umbra pygmaea | reverse complement strand
ACTTAACTTCAAACTCTGTGGCAGTTTCACGGAATGGCCGAAAATTCTGTGAAACTGCCACGGATCCTTAACTTCTAAATCCGTGACAGTTTCACAGAATACTTAAAATCGCTCAGATTCTTCCTTCTTGGACAACCAACCAATCACAGTCTTCAAAAGATTGTGTCATACATAGCAACGGGGTCAGCCCCGCCTCCTCACTAAGATAAGAGTTTTTGTCTTTTCCTTGTTCAGAGTTGCTCTTAGATGGGTCTGGAATCGATCTTAAGCTAAGACTCCTACGTAAAAGTTTTTAAGCTAAATTAGGAGTTTTCTAAGAGGATTCTTAGAATCTTTATGAATACGGGCGCAGGTCATTTCTATATGGTTCACCTGACATTGATTTAAATTTATCTTAAAATACACTTCACAGTCTACACCATAACTTTCTAGCTACTGTGTAATTACAGAGAACAGATGTCACGAAGTACATTTATAATTCACTGTAGAAAACTGTTGACCATTAATGTTTTTAATCTCTTCCAAAGGTGTCTTGCCAGAAATCAATAACCTATTCACGTTGTCTGAGGTAATTATTTTATTATTATAATAACACCTAGCAAACTTAGCTGACCATACTTCTACATCGTAGAGCATAATGTCTGGTATATTTACCTGTCATATACAATCCTATGATTTCTCCCAGGTGAACTACAATAAGCTTAGTCATTGTTCAAAACATATTATTACAGATAGTCATGATTTACCAGTTCCCTTTAAGTTGTTTTCTTTGGTACAACACATTTGAGGTGCAACAGGGCCTATTTAACTGTAACAATTGTGTCATTTAGCAGACCTTAGTGGAACTTTATTCTCTAAGCAGTGTGAAAAGAATCGGCGGCTTGGGTGTCATGTGGTTTGATGAACCATGTGTGTGCCCTTTGCCATCTCACAGATCTGTCCAAGCAGTTACGGAACTGCCGACAAGGCAGGACGAGAGAGGGAATTGGGAATGGAGGAAAATCAAGGGGGAATCACAAATGTGTGTATAAGACCAATATGATAGATTACACCTCTAGTTACTGTGGCTTTGTGAAGCAATAGCTCAGTTTATATATTTGTCAAATGTCATCATTATTATTTTAGCCTTCAATTAAAGATATTAGATAGAGATATTAAAGATAGAGACATGGTATCAACTTTAAAACATGTAGACTGGTCCCGCTTGAGTAGCTGGTGAATTATCCTGCAACTTTTAAATAGATTGTAGTAAACAGTACATCAGCATTCTCAAAATTATTTAACCATCTGAATAGAATCCCTCACAACAGCACAAGCATGCAAAACAGGTTCTCTCTCATGCACACCTGATACAACTAATAAAGGGCATCATTAGTTGCACCAGGTGTGATTGAGCTTGAGGGATACCAAGTTAGGGTGCACAGATGATCGCTTTGTGGGTTTGCGTGTATTTTAGGAGCAAACCCTAAGGGCTGGCGGATAATAGGCCAACGATGTTTTCCTCTGTAGCTCCACCGGAGGTATATTGGAGAATAATTTAAACATAAAGTAGTAATTCCAATTAAAAGGCATAAAAGTACAACACCTCAACCAGACAATCAATACAAATTACATACCAAGAATATGTGTCATCCTAAAATCATTCTGCCCTTTGGCAACCTGATCTCACAAAATTCTGTGGAATAAACACGGCCCCAAAATCTGTGGCAATTTCACAGGATTGCCGAAAATTCTGTGATGGGCCCACGGAAGTGAGGCTGTAGCAGTGTGTGCCTCAATGTGGGTGGAGTGAAACGTTTATGCATTGTGCCCTTACCGTCTCCTAATCCTAAACTTAACCATTAAAACACGTGTCTTCCCTTCTCCTAAACCTAACCATTACCATTACAACACATTTGCTGGTACCACTCAATATATTTTCGGGGGATTCTTTGTAACTGCCACAGATTTTGAGTTAAGGGGGCGTGTTAATTTCACGGAATTCTGTGAGATCATGTTGCCTTTGGCCTAGCAAAAACTAAAAAATGTATCCTAAAACCTGTCTATAGCATACATTTCCTAGGAGTATTGGTTTATGATTAAAAGTCCCAGAAGGAGCTCATCTCATACAAGAGATGTTATCCTCTCCATTCAGGTACTGCCCCAAAACTCCTGTGGTGTCAAATTGAATCACGTTCTTCTCGCTATAAGAATGAAAACAAGCAGAAATGTTTTTTTTTCACATTTACATTAATTTAATTATTTCCAGACTATTGCTTGTCAACTTGGTGCTAACTTAATTAGGACAAAATAACAGGTTTCCCAACACTAACATTTATTCAAATATCTCCCCTCACTGAAAACATATATGTACATACACAAATGTAGCTCCACTTTGTAGCTATGACATTAAAATTACTTCTTAAAATGCCCCAATGTTTCACAACTGATTTTTTTTGGGGGGGGCATTTAAAGATTTTGACTAGGATGACAGATGGGCCACAAATGCCACTGTCAACAAACTCCATCCAGTTGCTCCACCCACTCCACACAGTGACTCCACCCTCTCCACCAAGTTACTCCACCCAGTTACTACACTCACTGCATGCACCAACTTTTCACAACAGGCCACAATGTGAGGCCCAAGTCAAATTTCTTGTAAAATTCTAATCAAGTTCCTACTATTGTTTTGCAAAGATGCTCACATATTACACTCACTGGCCATTTCATTAGGTACATCTTGCTAGTACAGGGTTGTACTGTCTTAATTCTTTGTGGCATAAATTCAACTCAATGCTGAAAACATTCCTAAGAGATTTTGGTCCATATTGACATTATTGTATCACACACATGCAGCAGATTTGTTGGCTGCACATCCATTATGCAAATCTCTCATTCCACCAAATCCCAACGGTGATTCAATTTAAATCTGGTGACTGTGGAGGCCATTTGAGTACAGTGAACTCATTGTCAAGTTCAAGAAACCAGTTTGAGATTGTGATCTTTGTGTTACTCCGCATTATCCCCCTGGAAGTAGCTATTAGATTATGGGTACACTGTGGTCATAAAGGGATGGACATGGTCAGCCACAATACTCAGGTAGGCTGTAGCATTGAAACAATGCTCAATTGGTACTAAGGGGTCCAAATTGTGCCAAGAAAATATCCCCCACACTATTACACCACCACCGCAAAGAGATGGCAGAAGGTATTTGTGGTGTGGCATGGAGCAGGCACTGGAAATAAAACCCACATAAACCAAAGAAAATATTTTTTTGTTGCTTCTGAAGGAAGACTAAACAAATACAAGTCAGCCAGCCAGCCTAAATTTTAATTTGTGTGCAGTACATACAGGGAAATAGATTTGTGAAATAAAGTTTAAATAGATTCATGCCTCATGCAGTTACAGCATCTGCAAGAAAATGGATGATGTGCACTAAAAGACACAAATAGGATCAAGATTAAACAATTACTGCTTAGATGTTGTTAATTTTATTTATTATTTATATAACAGTCTAATATAGTTCATATAAAATTGAACTGTGTGTTGAATGCATGTAACTGTAGAATACATAACTTTATTAAACTCACAGATTTTATATACATGAATATACAGCTCTGGAAAAAAGTAAAGAACCCCTGTAAATATTTCTTAAATCAATTCCATTAAAAATTTCTGGAATGTGATCAAGAGGAAGATGAATAATCACAAGCCATCAAAGAAAGGTGCGCTGCTTGAATTTTTCCACCTTGAGTGACAGTCACCCAACATCAATTTAAGAGATGGGTGAAGACCATGCCAAGACGCATGAGAGCCAATTATTATTATTATACATTTATTATTATTTCACCAAATATTGATTTCTGAACTCTTCTGTGTTGTTTAAACATTAATATTAACTTATTTTCTTGGCATTATACAAGATCTGGCAATGCATATTTGTTATTTGACCCACTGTCATTTTCTGCAAATAAATTAAATGAATGACAATTTAGAATTTGGGAGAAATGTTGTCAGTAGGTAATGGAGTAAAATAATTTTTTTCACTTTAACTAAACACATAACTACCAATAGTAAAACCAGATTAAGTGGTTTGCTAATATTTTCCTGAGCTGTATTTACATACAGGGGCCTGTTTTCCTCAAATATCCTTGACATAAGATACCCTAAAGATTTATCCACACTTAACTAAAAACACATCTGGTCAAAATTTATGTAGTTTGTTTATACATTACTTAAGGCAATTTTGTGTGTCAGAATGGCATTTTTCCACAGTTGTGAAAGTTCATAACTACAAAAGAAGTGTAATTATAGAAAAATGCACCAGTGTGAAAACTCATTGATTAATAATATACAAATATGTATTAGGAATTATTATTTATTTAAATTACAACTACATTCTACTGTGTTGAGTGAGTCTACTTGCCACCCCTTGCAACCGTCAATGAATGTTGCAGCAACAATCAAGACTCATCAGACCAGGCAAATCTGTGAGAAATCTTCTATTCAAATTCTGGTGGGCCTGTGCAAATTGTAGCCTCAGTTTCCTGTTCTTAGCTGACAGGAGTGTCATCCAGTGTGGTCTTCTGCTGCTGTAGCCCATCTGCTTCAAGTTTTCATGTTTGGTGCATTCAGAAATGCTCTTCTGCATACCTTGGTTGTAACAAGTGGTTGTTACAAGTTACTGTTGCTCTTCTGTCACCTCAAACCAGTCTGGCCATTCTCCTCTGACCTCAGCCATAAACAAGCATTTTTTGCAGAGAGAACTCTCACTGACTCTCTTACTTTTTCTGACATTCCTCTGTAAACCCTAAAGACGGTTGTGCAGGAAAATCCCAGCAGATTAGCACTTTCTGAAATACTCAAAACAGCCCGTCTGCCACAAAGAACCATGCCACATTCAAAGTCATTTCAATCACATTGTTTTAGATCCTGATGATTAGTTTGAAATTCAGTAGATCATCTTTACCTTATCTACATCCCGAAATGATTGACTTGCTGCCATGTTATTGGCTGATTAGATATTTGCCTTAAAATGCAGTTGAACAGGTGTACCTAATGAGGAAAACTTGAGTAGCTAAGGGACTGTTTTTCTTTAAGTGAAGGGGCTACCGGAGGAGTTTTGGGATCTTTAGTCAAAATAGACCTCACCCTCTCTTCGCCAGCAATACATTTTTCTATTACCCTCCAAAATTATTGGGAAAAGAGGCATGAACCTCCCCAAAAATGTATTGATGCCTTCTGTACTGGTTTGAACTTGGCAAAGATGTACAGATAGCCACTGTTTATTTACAATCATGACATGCATGACTTAACCTCTGTTTTCTCATCTTACACATCACACTCCACCAAGATGGTGGCCATTTCAGTAGATTTACTCACTAACATTGTTGTGGAAACACAATAAGCATGGAAACTAAATGCACACTTCATAATATTCACATGAAATAAAACAATAAAACATTGAGACATTCAACAAGGCACACTGGGTAATAACCAGGGACGTGCAAAGACATTTTGGGGGGCAGGGGCTCAAGTAAGTGAACGGGCACCCTACACACATGCGCATGCGAGTGCATGGATGCATACACACACAAATCCCTTTCAAAGTGTCCATTATTTTCATTTCCCAATGTTGTCACAAAACCATTTATAATCGCACAATATGTCTGAACTTGGGCCTAGTTCAGTCTCTGCTAAAAGACTATTCCTTTAAAGTCAAGTCAAGTTTATTTATCATGTGCATCGAATAACATACATCATCCTATGCAGAGAAATTCTTTTTGACTTGGCACGGCGATTCTATGCAGTGAGCTTAAAAACAAGAATTACAACAATATAATAATTTTTAAATAATAATGACAATAGTAATAGTAATACTAAACGCTATGTACTAAGCAGTGGTCTGGAAAATGTACAACAGTAGAAGTAGTAAATATTATAGATTGGCATGGAAAAATTGCTTTTAAAGGTGCGTTTGAATTCTACTACATCAGATGTAGAGAGCATAAAGTGACCAGAGAGTGCTGGTGCTCAACAGACGATTTGCGATCAGTGTCTGTGTTCCATGTCGAGCAGCCGAATGGCCTGTGGGAAGAAACTGTTTGTAAGTCTGGTGGTCCGTGCCTTGATGCTCCGGTAACGTCTACCAGACGGCAGTAGTGAGAAAAGTTCACGGCCTGGGTGGCTGTGGTCTTTGAGGATGTTCTTTGTTTTCCTGAGGGATCGCTAATGGTAGATGCCTTGCACGGAGGGGAGGCAGCAGCCAATGATGCGCTCTGCTGATTTCACCACCCTCTGAAGGGCCTTACGATCAGCAGCGGAGCAGCTGCCGTACCAGGCTTTAATGCAGCCTGAGAGGATGCTCTCAATGGTGCACCTGTAGAAGTTTATTAAGATCCTGACAGGCATGCCAAACTTCTTGAGTCTCCTCAGGAAGTATAGGCGCTTTTGGGCGGTTTTTGTTACCGAGATTGTCTGTCTGGACCATGTGAGGTTGTCGCTGATGAACACACCGAGGAACTTGAACTCTGAAACTCTCTCTACTTCAGCTCCATCGATGTGTATGGGGGCAGGACCCTCCCTCTGCCTTCCTCTAAAAAAGCACCAATTTAACAAGTTTTCATTAAAGTAATATAATTCAGTCAGGCCGTGTTCAGTTGATCAGACCAATCACTTATGAGTAGGCTAGAATAGACAAACTGCCTAAAGGTGATACAGGGTCAGATTGCTCAGTGGCTCGGTAGTCAGACTTGTAAGCAATTACCAACCCTATATACAGTGGGTGTAGAATAGAATCACCCCCCTTTAAAATAATCACATTTTGTTGCTTTGCAGCCTGAAATGAAGACAGACAGTTTTTGATTCATTCAGCTGTATTTACTTAGTGCAACTTATAACATCCAAGTGAAAGATTTAACACCAACATGTCAGAAAAAAATAAAAAGATTAAAAAAACAATCACTTAGTTGGAAAAAGGATCACCCTCTTGTTTCTGTGGTTGGATTTAATTGCAAAATACTGAAACAAGAGGGTGATCCTTTTTCCCGCTCCGCTGCTGATCGTAAGGCCCTTCAGAGAGTGGTGAAATCAGCGGAGCGCATCATTGGCTGCTGCCTCCCTTCCGTGCAAGGCATCTACCATAAGCGATGCCTCAGGAAAACAAAGAACATCCTCAAAGACCACAGCCACCCAGGCCGTGAACTTTTCTCACTACTGCCGTCTGTCTGTTGGAATATGTCTCTACTAACTTTGCATATCTAGATGTTGCAATATTTGACTAATCTTCTTTGCAGAACTGCCCAAATTCAGTTAATTGTGATGGTGACCGTTTGTGGACTGCTGTCTTCAAGTCATTCCACAGATTTTCAGTTAAGTTTAAGTCTGGGCTCTTTCTAGGCCATGTAAGGACATTCCCTTTTTCTCCTTCAACCACTGTGTGGTCAGTTTTGCTGTGTGCTTTGGGTCATTGTAATGTTGGAAGTTAAATCTTCTTCCCATTGACAACTTTCTGGCAGAGAGCAGCAGGTTTTCCTCAAGAATTTGACAGTATTTTGCCTCATCCATTTTTCCTTCTATCCTGACAAGTGCTCCAGTCCCTGCTGCAGAGAAACAACCCCATAACATGATATAACCACCTCCATGCTTTACTGTAGGAATGGTGTTATTTAGATGGTGAATTGTATTGTATTTTCACCAGATGTATCACTTGGCATTGAGGCCATACTATTCCATTTTAGTCTCATCTGACCATAACACCTTTTTCCACGTGGCCTTAGAATCTTCAAGGTGCGTTTTGGCAAAGCTCATTCGTGACTGCATGTGGCCTTTCTTGAGGAGTGTTTTTTTTCTTGCAACCCTCCCATACAAGCCACATTTGTGGAGAATTTGTGATATTGTTGTCAAATCCTCACAATGACCACCCTTTGTCATGAATTCCTGCAACTAAGTTGCTGTAGGCCTCTTGGTAGCCTCTCTGACCAGTTTCCTCCCTGGCTCTTTCATTCAGTTTGGAGCGACGTCGTGACCCAGGGAGGGTCTGTGTTGTACCAAATACCTTCCACTTCTTAATTATGGACTTCACTCTGCTTCTAGGCACTGATAAAGCCTTCAGAATGTTTTTTCTCCTGACTTCTGCCTGTCCACAACATTATCCTGGAGATCTTTTGACAATGTCTTGCTACCCATAGTTGATTTTTGTCTGCAGTTGCACTACCATGGACTGAAATGCTTCGGGAAAAGCTTGTTTCATGCTAAGCTAATCAAAATAACCACAGCTTATCACAGTTGAAAGTCAATTGGCTTTGTGTGCTATTGAGAAGTTGATTAACTACGCCTCATTTTTGGGAGGGGGTGATTATTTTTCCAACTCAAGTGATTCTGTTTTTTAATTAGTTATTTCTTTTTTCTGAAAAGTTGGAATTATATCTTTCATTTGGATGTTATGAGTTGTACATACATCTGAGTAAAACAAAAACTGTGCCTGTCCATTTTCATTTCAGGCTGAGGAGCAACAAAATGTGATTATTTTAAAGGGGGGTGATTCTTTTCTATACCCACTGTATATTGTTTTAAGCGCCTATGCCTCTACAGAGCATAGTAGATGGATATATCGTTGTGCCTCCTGTTGATGCAGTTGAGTTTATGCGTACACTCTATGTCTGTCCTAGTCTCTACATAGCATATTAATCATATTTATATATTATCGTTGTGCACTCGCTACAGGCGTACCCTGCAACCGTCATTTATGTATGTGTCCTGGACTGTCATTAAATCAAGCTATGCTAAACACTATTCTACCTGCCTGTCAGTCTTCCTGTATCTACACCCTACACATTTGTCACAATCGTAAACACCAAGACTGGAACTATTACTGAATTTTTGTTTTCGTAAACTGAAATAATAAAAGTTACAATACATTTGTGAAAAATGAAAAGTAGGAATTAGGAAGGTTAGATACAAAACTAACTAAAATAAAATAAAATGTGAAATATTTTTTGTTTTCATTTTTTGTTTGTTTACACATACATCCAGTGCAATTAATGTACAAAATAATTCACATGCAATACGATTATCTTCCATGAATATTGATGCTTCACAACCATGCAGGTTGATTGTTGAACAATGATGTTGGCCCATTGCTGGTGTGTTTGTTTAATAATCAATAACAGGAACTAGAAGTGTAATATATCATTTTGGTCCCATACTTATTTAGTCTAAATAACATGTTACAGTACATGGAATATATTATGATGTTTAAGAAGGAAAAGTGTCACAATCAGAACCCTGCCCATTGACTGTAGGCCATGGCAATTCCTGATTTGCTGAGGATTATATAAGCTCTGCTGCATAATGCCTACAGGTAGGCTTATGATCCCATATATTGGCTGCTGACAATGGGTTTGGTAGAATGTGGTATATTTCTATATGCTTTGTTTAGAAAAGAATGTGCATGTTAAGACAACATTATTCGCTAGAGACAGTTGGAAAAACATTTTCACTTGCATAGTACAATTTAAACCCACAGCAGTGTATAGTGTATGTACCAGACAAAGCATCTTTAGACCAATTAATCATCTTTAGGACACCCTTTTGTTTTCGATCAATGTCTCTTAGGAACTAATCTAACAGTAAAAAGATTATGAGTTTGGGTAATCCAGATGAGCTTTGACATTTTCCTGATAAAATGTGGGTAATTTGCTAACAGAAAGTAAACTAGGCAACCTGACCATAACACACACTTATTAAATGAGATGCTTTCTGTGTGTGAACAGATTCCTGAAGAGTTTTTCAGAGATGTGCACTTGTAGATCATTTAAAAAAATGTAGTACTAAAACTGAAACTAAACTATATACAAATTAAATAGAAATATAACAGAAAAATGGAAACTAAATAAAACCAGCTAGAACCATTTGGACTAACAAACTAACAAAACAAACTGAATTATAAAGTTTGCTTTCAAAACTAGGTATTTACAAACACAAAACTATAATAACCCTGTGTCCAAGTTGGTTCCTCTTGGATTGGCTGCCATAGGCATCTATGTTCCATATTCCAGCTGACTGACTTATGTAACCCTTATGATTGACTTATGTAACCCTATATTTGTAATACTGAAGTAACCAACTGAAAAGTTAACATATCATACCTATGACCCTAATTTTCTGATATGATTCAAGAAGTGGACCTAAAATCTTGGGCAGGGCTGAGCCATGACTATCCACAATGGCATGTTTCTTTTAGATGTCCTGATTTGAAATGTATGACATTTCTTGTCTATGTTTCTTTCCTTCTGCAGACTTTGACTGAAGCAGGTGTTTCAAAATTTGTTCAAGATCTTAGTAGCACCTCACAAAGTCTACAAGCTAATATAGTTAAATCCCCTGATACAGTTTCAAGCCTAGTAAACATTCTTGCAAACATCGCACAGATTTCAAAGAACATCAGCAAAGAGGAGATAACGGTAAGTTAAAAATAAATTGAAAATGTTAAGTGAAATATATAGCAAAATAGATAAAGAATAAACAATTCACTTGCTTTTTTACACTATATGATGTTTTAGAAATGCAGTTTTTTTGTGCTAGAAGCAAACATTACATTTTCTCAAGATCAGTGATTTGAAATATCTATTATATAATATATCTGATTAAAATATCTACAAGATAACACTCAGTACATATCATGTATTAGATGATACATTAACGTAATGCATCACAGGGAATCACTTTCTAAATTCATATACAGTAGGTTTAACCTCCAAAGGATGTTCTTGTAGGAATAAAAGATAATGTTCCATTCCAACATAACAGGGGATATAAGCCACACACACTCCTTATTTAATACAAAGAGACTACGGTATATAGTCTACTTAAACACCAACTGGTGTGCAGAGATAATCACAGATATCAAACTGGTCTGCGTAATAAGGACAAAGGGAATTACCCATCAAATAACACAGAGTGTGCAGAAGATGGTGATTTAGTCCATTAAATCAGATAAACAACACATATATAATACATACAGTATACTGTATACACATATATATTAGTTCAATGTCACTACATTCATATTAGGTCTTGAAATGACAGGTAGCAATTCCATATTTGATTTCAGGTCATGGTCACACTTTTGTTCTTTAGCTGACAATGGCAAAAGTAAGCTAAAATGTGTAATGGCTCTGTAATTGACAGGAACTATTTTCTCTTTCAGTAACCAGCTTACAAAGTTTACAAATGGTATTTCTTTATATCTCAAAAATAAAAATGATTTAGATAAATTATTATTGGCAATTATTCCCTATACTTCGAAATGCTTATTTTGCGTTTTTGGGGGGGGATTATTCCTGATTTTCCTCTCATGTCACCTGAGCCGATGATTCTTTTCGCAATATCCACCCAACATGGAAACCTTTAATTGGATCACGCACAGGATTATTACGTTCACCAAATATACTAACGCAATTTAATTTACAGGCACTTGATCTAAACACAAGGAGTCACTGGAGAGCGAAAAGTCAGAAAACCCATGGTAAGGCTCAAACCCATGGCCATCGTGATGTAGACCCTCCTGCATTGCAGCAACTTAGCCCACTACGCCAAGTGGACCCCTCAATTTTTCCCTGAATTTGCAATGCGGTTCCGATGTGTTATGCCTCCACAGTGTTTGTCAATATGCACTTGCCGCTCTATCTTTGACATTAATTATTCAATTTAGGCTGTGCTTTTGTAACAAACCACTGTAGAGTGTTGGGAAGCATTATCCCACAATATTTTCTTATTTTCTTATTATTTTCAATATTCAACAAACTGAACGAAAGCCTTACATTCAGACCTCAGTGTGTTTTCTGGAATTTCAGTCTTTTATCAAGCCATGGAGGATGGGACGATAATGGATGTAATCTGGTCTCTGATATGTATGGCAATGTCATGTGTGTCACGTCGTGAGGTAGAGACAGGCGCGAGGTAGTGATTATCCAATATACTTTTATTCTCATACAAAATAATACTGCTTCGTGGGGCAAAACAAGTATTCTTCCAGAAATCCAAATCCAAATATGGAACATGCAACACACTGACGCCACAGTAAGACATTGACCGACAAGAGACAAGGAGAGAACGCCATGGTTAAATACAAAGACAACTAATTACTAATACAATCCATCTGTGACTATAACAATGACATAACCCCCCATTACCAGAACTAGACACAAGAGGGAGGCAGAACAACACATACAGAGGAATCACAGAGACAATACATGAAAACCCCAACTAATGTGTGACAGAATCCCCCCCCCAACCGCCCACTACACCGAGGTGGGTGAAACAAGGGGGAACGAGACCAGCAGGTAGAGGACCCAGGACCAAGCAAACCAGGCGGCGGCCAGGGGCAAGGCAGTTCAAGTGGCCAGGGACAAGGGAGTCCAGGGGATGGCCATGGGCCTGGAGGGACAGAGAGGGGCCCAGGTTCCGGAGGGACAAAGTGAGGCCCAGGTTCCGGAGGGACAGAGAGGGGCCCTGGGTCTGGAGGGACAGAGAGGGGCCCTGGGTCTGGAGGGACAGAGAGGGGCCCTGGGTCTGGAGGGACAGAGAGGGGCCCAGGGTCAGGAGGGACAGAGAGGAGCCCAGGCTCAGGAGGGACAGAGAGGGGCACAGGCTCAGGAGGGACAGAGAGGGGCCCAGGTTCTGGAGGGACAGAGAGGGGCCCTGGGTCAGGAGGGACTGGCACGGGGACAGTGGCAGGGAATGGCACAGGAACAATGGCAGGGAATGGCACAGGGACAGTGGCAGGGAACGGCACAGGGACAGGCAGTTCAGGCAGCCCGGGGAAAGGCAGTTCAGGCAGCCCGGGGAAAGGCAGTTCAGGCAGCCCAGGGAAAGGTAGGTCAGGAGGCTCGGGGAAAGGCAGGTCAGGAGGCTCGGGGAAAGGCAGGTCAGGAGGCTCGGGGAAAGGCAGGTCAG
>JACXGM010001954.1:0-11399 GCA_016801145.1 Umbra pygmaea | reverse complement strand
CGGGGAAAGGCAGGTCAGGAGGCCCGGGAAAAGGTAGGTCAGGTGGCCAGGGCAGCAGGGCGTCTGGGAGCCCTGGCGGTGACGTCAGAGACGGGGGTCCGGACGTCAGCGACGGGGGTCCTGACGAAACTGTCAGCCATGGCTGAGACAGGGGTCCGGAGATCAGGGGCGGCTGAGACGGGGGTCCGGAGATCAGCGGCGGCTGAGACGGGGGTCCGGACGTCAGTGGCAGCTGAGACGGGTAAGTAGGGGGTCCGGTCTCCTCCCAGGAGGCGTTGTCGCCAAACCCTGGTGGCGGAGGGAGGAGCAGGACTTCTAGGTCCGAGGCCAGCAGGGACTCTCGGCAGACCACTGGAGGAGGCTGAGGGCAGACTGCTGGAGGTGGCGTGCAGTCTGCTAGCAGCTGTGGGCAGACAGCAGGATGTTGTGGGCAGGCTGCTAGAGGCTGAGGGCAGACTGCAGGATGTTGCGGGCAGGCTGCTAGCGGCTGAGGGCAGACTGCAGGATGTTGCGGGCAGGCTGCTAGCGGCTGAGGGCAGACTGCAGGATGTTGTGGGCAGTCTGCTAGCGGCTGTGGGCAGACTGCTGGAGGTGGCGTGCAGTCTGCTAGCGGCTGTGGGCAGACTGCTGGAGGTGAAGTGCAGACTGCTAGCGGCTGCGGGCAGACTGCTGGAGGTGGCGTGCAGTCCGCTCCCCACCCCATATAGCCCCCCCCGAAGATTTCCTCGGGGAGACGGTCGACCTCCACAGGACAGGAGGTCCTATAGACGGGGACTGGGGCTCTAAACCTCCCTACACGGGGCATGGGGTCCCTAATGTGTGAGCGTACGGGAGGCCTAGGGAAGCTAGCCTGAGGGCTATGGTACTGCAGGGTTCTAATGCCCAGACGGGGGGCCCTACACTGCGGGTGACCGCCCTGGACCTGAGCAATAGGGGAGCATAGTGTGCTAACCTGGGAGTTGTTGAGGCCCAGGGCAATACCTGAAGCCCTAGGGGCAAGAACTGGGGCAGTAACAGGAGCCCTAACTGGGGCAGAAACTGGTACCCTAACTGGGGCTAAAACTGGTGCCCTAACTGGGGCTGAAACTATGGTGCTAGGGGGTGTGACACTCAGACGGGGGGCCCTGTACTGTGGACCGCTGCCCTGGACCTGAGAGCTAGCCCTAGCACTGGTAAAGCTAGCTGGCATCAAATGGGAGCTAACCTGGGGACTGAGTGTGCTAGCCTGGGGAATGACACAGCTAGTATCGGGGCTACTTAACTTAGCCTGTGAGCTAGAGGGGTGGCTAGGCGGGTTAGCCCTCAGACGGGGGGCCCTGGGTGACGGACCACTGCCCTGAACCTGAGAGCTAGGGTAGGAGCTAGCCTGGGACCTGAGTGAGCTAGCCTGGGGAATGACACAGCTAACATCGGGACAGAAAAACCTACGAGTAGTAGTGGGTGGGGTACCTGGGGTGGACAGTGAGCTGGCAGAGGGAATGTGAAGGCTAGGAGCAAACCCGATCAGGCGGGGAGCCGTAGCATGTCAGCAATCACCCTGTACCTTTACGCTAGGTAAGTTCCAGTCCTCCTCGTCTCTGACGAAACACTCCTCCTCCTCGTCCCACAAGCGTAAGTCCTCTGCGTCACAGCCATCCTCCTCCAGCCAGCTACCTCCGAAATAGGCTACTCCCTCTGCGTCGTACTCCACATCTTCCGGGGAGTAGCCCATAGCCCAAGCCTGCTCACAAATCCGCTGGTTTAGCCGGCGGAGATCTCCCCTGGCGTATTCTACTCCGGGAGAGAGAGGAAAGCCCACACCGGGCTTGAGGGAACTCCCTCGCTGTCTCATTGTAAAGGTCGGTCAGTCTGTCACGTCGTGAGGTAGAGACAGGCGCGAGGTAGTGATTATCCAATATACTTTTATTCTCATACAAAATAATACTGCCTCATGGGGCAAAACAAGTATTCTTCCAGAAATCCAAATCCAAATATGGAACATGCAACACACTGACGCCACAGTAAGACATTGACCGACAAGAGACAAGGGGAGAACACCATGGTTAAATACAAAGACAACTAATTACTAATACAATCCATCTGTGACTATAACAATGACATAACCCCCCATTACCAGAACTAGACACAAGTGGGAGGCAGAACAACACATACAGAGGAATCACAGAGACAATACATGAATACCCCAACTAATGTGTGACAATGTGTCACAATAACCATCTCACTTCCTTCTCTGTTTTGTTTTCAACTTCCATTCTGGCAAAAGAAGCATACATTTTAGATATAATCACTTATATTGAAGTTACCATATCGATGGCATCTTTAGTTTTGTGCCTCATCATTGAAATATCAAAACCTAAAAATAAAATGTTAACAGCGTTTGAATGCTGGTCACTTGAAAGAGAAAATCTTACAAATAGCACCTTTAAAGAACACATACTTCTTTCAGTATAAGTAACAATCTAACAGTAAGATGAAAAGAATGTGTATTCTGTTCACAAATTAAGTTTGAAACTAAATAATATTTGTAATTCAATCCCCAGAGCATTCTGCAAACTGTGGATGTCCTTATTTCTGGAGAATCAGCGGGCACCTGGACAACATTAAACAACAATGCAACTGGGAATACAAGCTCTAGTTTACTGGGCTCCCTGGAAGCTTTTGCGGATGCTCTTCCAAATCAGACGTTTAGCTTGACAACAAATACGACTCAGTTAAACGTTACCAACTTCAACAACACGTACAATAACACCTTACACGAAAGTGTGTTATTAACTATTCCAACCATGTCTACTGGCCTCACCATTACCACCATTGTATTCTCCACACTCAATAATGTGTTACCTCCCAGGAATGCAAGCAATAGCAGTGACAACATCATCAATGCGGAGATAGTGCTGGTAAAGTTGAAGGGCAACTTTAACAATGCCTCATTTTCATTCAGAAAACTGAACGATAGCCTCAAATTCGTACCTCAGTGTGTTTTCTGGAATTTCACTCTTTTATCAAGCCATGGAGGATGGGACAAGGAAGGATGTCAAACTCTGTCTGATATGAATGGCAATGTCATGTGTCACTGTAACCATCTCACCTCCTTCTCCGTTTTGTTTTCAACTTCCATTCCGGCAGCTATAGCATACGCTTTAGATATAATCACTTATATTGGAGTTACCATATCGATGGCTAGTTTAGTTTTGTGCCTCATCATTGAGGCGTGTATATGGACGATCTTGACCAGGAACACTACCTCCTACATACGCCACGTCTCCGTAGTGAACATCGCTGTGTCTCTCCTGATTGCTGACATCTGGTTCATCATTGGAGCATCGATAACAAAAGCTGAAATCAACTCAGGTACACAAATTATACCAGCGTGTACCGCGGCAACGTTTTTCATTCACTTTTTTTACCTTTCAATGTTCTTTTGGATGCTGATCTCAGCCCTTCTTCTTTTCTACCGAATCATCATGGTTTTCTCCCACATGTCAAAATGCATAATGCTGGCTATTAGCTTCTCAGTGGGCTATGGCGCACCTTTTATCATCGCAGTAGTAACTATAGCATCAACAGCCTCATATAATGGGTACGTTGGAACCCAGGCTTGTTGGCTCAACTGGAACAAGACAAAGGCCCTTCTTGCATTTGTTATCCCTGCACTGTCCATAGTGTTCATCAACTTTCTGATCCTGATTGTGGTTCTGTATAAAATGCTGAGGAGAGGTGTGGGGGACGCCGTACATTCAGATGAGAGAAATGCTGTGATGGTCATCATCAGATGTCTGGTTATTCTCACGCCCATATTTGGTCTTACCTGGGGACTTGGAATAGGAACACTAATTGAACCACAAAATGTTGGAATCCATATTGTGTTTACCGTTTTCAATTCACTACAGGTAACTGCTTACTTTATGTTGTTCTATTTATTGATATGTTATGTATGTTTATTTATTTAAATACACTACAATTCTCAACTTTATTATTGTTTTTAACAGACATCTTCTAAGTAATGACTCATGGGCCTGTATCCAAAAAGCCTTTAATTTAAGACCTACAGTTCCCTCCATGATTATTGGCACCACTAGTAAAAAAAAGGGTTAGTAAAAAATGAATCTTTTGGTGAATTGGCGTAATGTCACAATGAAAAAATTACAAACATTCAGTATTTAATTGCAGTACATTTATTCAGAGAAAAAAAAACTGTCATCAAGAAATAATTATGTCTAACGAAACCATGTGTGCCACGATTATTGGCACCCCTGCATTTAATTATTTGTACAACCTCCCTTTGTTATTATAACAGCACTGAGTCTTCTCCTGTAACATCTAATAAGGTTGGAGAAGACAGAGCACAGAATCTGAGAACATTCCTCTTTTTAGAATATTTCCAGATAATCCAGGGTCATGGTCCTTAATTATGCACTCTCCTCTTCAGCTTAGTCCATAGGTTTTCCAAAGGATTTAGGTCAGGGGACTGAGGTGGCTTGGCAGAAGCTTGAATTTGTGTTCAGTGAACCAGTATTGTGTTAGGATTATTGTCCTGCTAAAAGATCCAATGATGACCCCATTTCATTTTCCTAGCAGAGGTAGCCAGAATAAGATTTAAAATGTCCTGGTACTTCACAGAATTCACGTTGCCATGTATCCTGGAACAAGGTTCCCAGGTCCTTTGGGGGAAAAACTGGCCCACAACATCAAAGAACCTCCACCACACATAAAAGTGGGTATCAGGTTATTTTCTGTATAACCATCATTCTTTTTATTCCAAACCTTCCTTGATTGGTTGTTGCAAAAAAGCTTGATTCTTGTTTCATCGGACCAAAGCACTCGGTTCCAGTCAAAGTTCCAGTAGCATTTAGCATACCCCAGGCACTTATTTTTGTGGTGTAATGGCAGGAACTGCTTTTTTCTGGCACAGCTTCCAAATAATTGGCTGGCATGGAGGTGGCATCTAATAGTAGTTTCGGAAACATTGTGACCCCACTATGATCCCCACAGTGATATTTGTGGAATATTTTTAGCCTCTCTTACCATCCTCCTCACTGTGCGTGGTGGCAAAATAAACTTGGGTTCTCTTCCAGGCAAGTTCTTAACAGTTACAGTTGCTTTGAACCTTTTTAGAATTGCCCTAACAGTAGATATGGGCATTTTCAGGTGAGCAGCTATTTTATTTATAGTCATTTTATGACACACATTTTCCTCACTTGATTTGCGTGTTCTATGATTTTTCCCATATCAATGTATGAATAAGGAAATAGGGACTTTGTGTCACCTGGTATTTGTACCCCAGTGAAACATGGATTACTGCCTGAAAGTTCCAAACTTGCTTAACTTAAAACAGTAACATCTAAATGGAAATAATGCTTAAGACACTTTTTTCATAACAATTTCTAGGTGTGCCAATAATCATGGCACACTTGGTTTTGTTAGAAATAATTATTTCTTGATGACATGTTTTTTCTCTGAATAAATGTACTGCAATTAAAGGTTGGATGTTTGTAATATTTTCTTTGTGACATTATGCCAATTCACAGAAAGATGGATTTTTATTAATACTAACCTTTTCTGCTCATTTTTACTAGGGGTGCCAATAATCATGGAGGGCACTGTAAAATCCCAGCTGGCAATCTCAATAATCTGAAGTGCCAAAGTGGAAATATAGTCATAAGGTTTATGAAACATTGTTACAAATGATAAAGGCATTACTTGCTACAACTTTGTAAGATGTTTCATATAATTTTTGCCTGACAAAAAAACTGCCTATTATTGTCCCAATTTTTTTAACTAATCATAATTGTCAAAGCAATGTCATATGTTATTGGCACTGAACCATATGATCAGTAAAGCTGATTGTTGATCATGAAATCCTCATCATCATCATAGCATTCCATCAAGGCAGGTCACGCCTGTTCCATCATCTAAACGCCTTTGAACTCAATCTAGGCTAAAATTTGTAATTTCCAAATTAAGCATCTAACAACATACTGTACATTCAAAACTTGACATAAGTTAGGTGAAGTTCTGTAATAAAGATGTAATTTTTTCCAAATCACTATCTAAAGTGCAATATATTGTTGCATGTAAGTAAAGATTATTTTGTCCGATCAAAATATTGAAAAAAGATTTCATCCAATGCAAGGTATTTCCTACCTACCTATGATATTATGTCTATCATATTAAAATGCTTTTCCTTATTTCAAGACAATTACAGGTAATATAAACTGCTAAAACAGCTCCTGAATGTTCTAAATATGCCTGAATAAACACATTTCATAGGTTTTGTTATTCTCCACGAGAGCAAGTTGGATTGAATTGAGAAAATAGTAAAATGTCTCTTCTCTGAATTTAGGACGAATATTTCCCTCTTACATGGATCAGTGCCCTTAACTTAATGCATGCCATTGTGTTTATTTTCATTATGTGATGCAATAATGTATTAATGTTCACCTTTCTTTATTCAAAGGGTTTCTTTATTTTAGTGTTTGGAACACTTTTAGATGGCAAGGTATGTGTATGAAAAGTCACAAACAAAATGGTAATCCGTCTTTATATGCAAGAGTGTTGTTTGTTAAATAACTGTCTTGTGGTTGTAGATCCGAGGAGCTATAGCATCTAGGATCTCCTCTATTGTCTCAATCACTGACCGTACAAGGGTAAGATAATATTGTTCTATTTATTATTCAATAGTTACAGTACATTAAATATTTAATGCTACACGTATGTATATACTGGCAAGTTCAATTGACTGCTTTCTCTCTGAAAAGACACTACAGGCTCAGATTATTTTTGCTTACCCGATAAGTATATATGATTTTTTATCCCATTTTAGAGTACCAGTGGTGGTGCAACAGCAACGTCATCATCCAGTGCATTGGACTTCTTCAGAAGAAGAGTAAGAAGGAGTAAGTTTAAACTTTATTATTTTGTTTAAATTTTTTTTTAAATATTTGACAATTATCAATTTGTGTATGTTTTTGTGTTAAATAATCAGCCTATCATATCCTGTGTAGGATTAAACAAACTACTTGATATCTCTTGCTTTGTCAGATGGCTACAATATTTCACAACCTGGAAATGCCTCCAGCAGCAACGCAGCCGCTGAGTCTTTCATCAACACCTAACTCAGTATATCAGGAGCTGACACAGTTTATTGAGCCAGGTCATCTGATTTTGGAATGTTTTACACTTAAATGTGACTTGTTAAAGGCCGTCAAATATTTTAATTCATTACACAAGATGTGGAGCCTTTGACATTAACATGACATTAAACATGGCTTGGTGTTAAACAAAGTATTGATGTGAAGATTAAATCACTTTTCTAGCATAATGTTGGGAATTGTGTATATATATATATATATATACATATATAAAAAATCATTTATTCTCTTTTTTATTGTGTATGTTTAGGAAAATGCCTTGAATGTTAGTCTTCAACGAGACATTACACTTCAATAAATGTGTAGTGAAGGACATCCTTTTTGTATTTAGTATTCTGAAGGAAGCGATACATTTTGTCAAATATGCATGTATGAGAAGGGCAATTACTTTTGAAGGGAATTACAATTTAAAACTGAAAAATATGAAATATGAACATTTAGGTAGTGTTTAAATAGTGTAAATATTTGCTAGCATAGGGATCTTGGATGGTGGATGGGTGTATAATTTGAATCACATCCTGTGTACTCTTAGTTCTTAATGCTGTGTATTGCCCCCTTTAGCATCAATGACGGCTTGCATTTTTCATTTACATTTTAATCATTTAGCAGTGCATACACTTGGAGAAACTAGGTGAAACAACCACAACATAGTAGTAAGAGCAATCCCCATATGAAACAATAAATATTCAAAAACAGTGCTAGAAATTATCAGTACCAGACAATATATATGGAACATTATAAGTGCTAGAGAAGGATCACACAGATAATAAAAAAATTCAAGATACCAGGAGTTAAACACAACTAATTGAAGTACTCATTGAAGAGGAAGGTTTTCAGACATGTCCTGAAGATGGGTAGAGACTGCTGTTCAAGCCTCCAGTGGAAGCTGATGCCATCATTGAGAAGCCAGGATGGAGAACAGTCTTGACTGCTTTGATTTGGAGTTGACCTCTCAAAGGCTTGAGGATGGTCAGGATCCCAGACGTTGCAGAACGGAGAGCCATGTAGGGGTGTAGGGTATGAGTATCACCTGAAGATGGGTGGCTTGCAGTCTTTTCTTATTGTTGTAGATGAGGGCCTTCATTTTCTCCGATGGTAAAGTTGCCCATTCTTCTTGGCAAAAACCCTCCAGGTCCCATACATTCCTGTGTAGTCTTCCATGATCTGCATGTTTCAGAGCTCCTCAAAGTGGCTCAACAATATTGAGGTCAGGAGACTGTGATGGCCATTCCAGAACCTTCCCTTTTTTTCTGATGAAGACAATGAAGGGTCGACTTGGCCTTGTGTTTTGAATCATTGTCACTTATGAGTGCATCCCATGTGCAGCTTCTGGGCTGATGAATGCAAATTGGCCTCCAGTATTTTCTGACAACATGCCGCAGTCATCTTTTCACAAACTTTAACTAAATTCCCTGTGCCACCGAGGTTATCACATCCCCACAAAAACAGAGATCCACTTCCATGCTCCACAGTAGGGACGGTGTACTTTTCATCACAGGCCTTGTTGTCTCTTCTTCAAACATATAGTTTATGGTTGTTACCATGTCATTACATTTTAGTCTCATCACTTCAAATTACTTTGTTTCAGCAGTTTTGAGCCTTGTTGTAACATTCCCTCACCCCGTTGCTGGAGGGACGCAATAGCCCATACCAGGACACTGGTGGTAAGGTCTGACATTGTTGCATGGGTGTGCACAACAGAATTGACACAACACAGGAGTATTGAGATTAGCCTTGCCATATGGGTATATAGGTTCATCAGTCAGGCAACACAGTTTCACCTCCACAAACAATATAAGAGTAATTAATAACAATTATCAAAAACACTCCTAATGTAGGAGGGGGAAAAAAGTGAGGTATCTAGCAAGGGTGTCAAATCAAAGAAACAATATTTATAAAGGTCCTGAACTTCCCTGCACCTCTTACCTGCCTACCACACTCTAAACTTGTCACTCTGACCTATCTGCTACAGTAAGCTGGGGCTGACAGCTACTCGCATCTATCCTAGTGTATATAACAAAGGTTATCTATGGGTAAGCATAGACCGCAGGGTATATTACCTAGCCCTTCTCCAGGGAAATAAAAAAAAGGCAGGATACTCACAAAAACCTAGCAGAGTCAGCCAGGGGAATACTAAATAAAACCACTTACAGAGCTGATACAAAAATATCTAGGAGGCAGGAAATCTTCTTGGTTCAAATAATAGTCTTGAGTCAGGTGGCAGTTGAGGTTTCAGTGTAATGAAGTACTTCTTGCCCCGGACAGGGACATCACAGCAGTGAGATAATAATACAGAATATAAAAGGAATCACAGCAGGAAAATATTAAATAGTACATCTTTATAACTGACCTTTATAATTCATAATGACATTGCTGGTATTACAATTATTACAAAACGTAAACCCATCTAAAATGTGTATGCTGAATGATCTTCCATAATATCGCTGCTGCATGGCTACAGGGTTTCCCTCATATCATAAATAGATGTCACGTTCAAAGATAGCGGAGGCAGGCGCGTCTTCACTTGACATATATTTATTGGAACAAAGGGGGAACTTGACAAGGAAACATGTGACAAGAAAAGGGAGTAACCAAACAATGACGTCACTGAAATACACAAGAACATAAGCAATAAATGAAACAAACACAAGGGGGAACCAAAACACAATACAATACCTAGGGGAGAAACTATAACCATGAACCACACATAGGGAAGCAACCAACACATAACTAAACAGTACAACAAAACCACTATGTATAACACTGAAATACAACATGGGAGACATATACACGAGACACTAACACAAAGGAGTCCATACCCGGCCCTCCATGGGCCGGACGTTACAATAGACAGAGAAATAGCATATCCACGAGGATTATACTGTATAAATACTGTAGCTACAGCTTTTCACAAAGGAATAAATAAGACAAAAATAAATAAGCCACTTATATTTTTAAACGGTAGGTAATAATTAGTTACTTATATTTAGCAGTTTTGTGGAGCTGCTGTATGCAGATAATGTGCAACCATGGGCAGTAAGAGATCAAATTGAGCAGCAGTTGACCCTGAGCCTGCCTGGCAGGGTTGTCATGATAAGCCAAATCCCCCTGAGGGGAGAGCTTAATATACGAGGATAATCTGAAGGCTGCTCGGGAAAACCTTGATGACCATATACCTAGCCCATGGGGATTCCAGGTAGTGGCAGTGCTGGCAACACTGGCTGCTGAAACTGAGGGAGAGGGTCACGCTCAGACAATCAGAGCGTGAGAGGTTTATTGGGCTTATACTGTGGCAATGGGTTGCACAAAAGAGAAGTCTTAAAGGAAAGAAAGGAACAATAAATTAGTAGTTTCCTGTGTTTCATCCATCGCCATTTCTCATTTCACCCATTTTTGTGCATATGCCTGGGTCAGAGTTGCCGTGAAGGACAGCACATTTTCCTATCAAGTTTGCTTTTCATAAATCCCAATTATTGCATAGAGAGCAATGTATGTTTTCTTTTGGGCCTATGCCACGTTTATAAGTTAAGCACCTGGTCTCTCAGGTACCTCAAGCTAAGGGGGTTTTGGGTTGGATGGCTAGCCATAATGGCATTAAGTCAAAATGGGATGATGAGGGGATTTAATGAGTGGGATAATATGGACCAATTTAAGGCTTATCCTGCCTTCTAAAGGTACATGTACAAAATAATATTATGGTCAATGGAAAAAAAATGTATGCCTAATATGGTCACGGGTGAATTACGCGTGGCCAGCTATAATTGAAATGGATTGGCCGATATTAAGAAAAGATGTGAAGTATTTGCCTGCCTAAAAGAAAAGGATTATAACATCTATTGTTTACAAAAAACTCACTCAACAATTGAAAATGAAGTTGTATAGAAAAGGGAATGGTAAGGGGAAATATATTTTACCCATGGGCTAAGAAATTCAAAAGGAGTGATGATATTATTTAGCACTCATTTTCATGTAAATGTACAAAGTGTAATGATTACTCCCAGGGTATGAAAAAGAATAATGTTTATTTTTGAAACAGGTATGAATGTCCAAGGTCTATTGTACATAAAAATCCAAGGCAGAATTATCCTTAAACATAGCAGGAGTCAGGCCAGAATATCTATAACAGGTATTGCAACAGTACAGGGGAAATCCAAGGCAGAATAAGTCTTAAACAAGCAGAGGTCAAACCAGAACAACAATACAGGAATAGAATGCTTAGTAAATGGAATCAAATACTCACAATACCTC
>JACXGM010001953.1:22167-50385 GCA_016801145.1 Umbra pygmaea | reverse complement strand
TGTGCATCCCGGCAACGTCAGTCCCCAGAGCCGGTGTTTCTGCGGCTGAACTGACGGTCAAAAGGTTGCGATCGCGTCTGACCCCAGATCATGTCAATGCTTATCTTTCTTAACAAAAATCAGTAAACTGGTGCAGAAGTTGTATGTGAGTTACTAGTTATTTTTATGAGGCTTTAAGTAGCCTAATTTGTTAAATAGCTTAATTAACTTTTAGGTATCTCTCTCACCCTCTTTCTCGAAGAGTTTGAAGTTACATTTTGACAAAACCTGCCAGATCTAATTAGGCTATAATTATGTTATTGTTTAACATGATTTTTATTTTTATTTATTATTTTGGAACAAACGAGGGTCTCTGTTTAAGAACGCCGGCTCGCAGCTTTACAGCACTGCAGCTCATACTCAAGTTTAGGCTAACCAAACATCCAGTTTAACTGCCACAAGTTGTTCTTCTTGTAATGAAGATCTCATCGAGGAAAAACACGCTGTATTTTTATATTTTCATTGGATTTATTTATAAAAAATTAAAAAACAAATTAATTTTAATATAAAAAAATAATGATTAATCGATAGTCGATCGTTAATTCTCCCGACGATCGACGAAGAAAGTTTCATCGAATGCCCATCCCTAGTACTTATAAAACATAAACAACATGAAGAAAAAAAGTTTGGTTTTATTTTGCAGTGGACACATGAAGTGACTAAGCTTTGCAGTGGACACATGAAGTGACTAAGCTTTGCAGTGGACACATGAAGTGACAAGCTTGCACCCACCAGTGGAGTCCACCCGGCATTGTCTTTGAAGTTGGGGTCTGCCCCTTCATCCAGAAGCGTCTTCACAGCCTCTACATCTCCCTGTAGGGTCAACAGAGTTGAGCCAGGCCACATGTCAACACTGACTTAGAAACAAACAGTGCCCAAAATCAGCGGCTGATTCAAAGATCGAGGCGCAAAATGAACCTAGGGGTTAATAACACATGGGTGCCGAGTCGACCGTTCTCTGGGATATGTTTTTATGCTAATCGAATGTGCCCCGTTTTAGTGCAAACTGATAATTACCTTATAATGCTAGTTGTGTGGGCACAAATTAAGTAAAAATAAATTGCTATTATATACCACTAACAAGGCTAAAAAATAGCAGTTTATTAGAAATATAGTTTAAAAGACATTACTGTTCGTGTCTACAGGCAGCCGTCATCTTCGGAAAACAGACTTGATCGGTCAAACCACAAACTCTGTGCTACGTGAGCTGAACTGTGACTTGGGGTCTTCAATGGCAAGAGGTTTTGCGGTCATTCTTGCAGATCAAAGAGCAAGACTTACAGCTGGTAATGCAAACTAAAATCAAACAATTTGCTTACAGTTCAGCTCACGTAGCAGAGTTTGTGGTTCTGTTCATGTGCTTCTTGACCTCAATGCTGCCTTTGATACCATGGGACACAGCATTCTTTTAGACAGATTGGAAACCTATATTTGGCATTGTGGACATGTTCTGGCATGGTTCAGATCTTATTTATTGAAAAGATATCAGTTTGTATCTGTAGATGGTCTGTCCTACAGAAAAATCTAAGGAATCCTTTGGTGTTCCTCAAGGTTCTTTTTTGGGACGAATATAGTTCTCACTATATACAAGTTATCCAGAAAGTATTCACAGCACTTCACTATTTCCACATTTTGTTGTTACACCCTTATTCCAAAATGGATCAAATTATGTTTCTGATGTATTGTTGATCCTAAGAGAACCCAAACTTTCCGAACATGCTTCAGGACCACCACCTTGAGTCTGGCCTCTCAGTAGGTTTCTTACTAGGTCCCACCTATTAGGGAGTTTTTTCTAGCCACTGTGTATCACATCTTGTTTCTTGCCAGGTATCTTTCAAAGCACTTTGTGTTGTAAAAACAGCTTTATAAAATACATTTTATTAATTAACTCTTCTTTCAGAGATAATCTTACAAAAGCTATAAAACATTTATTTAATGATATTTAAAAAACTTTTTAAATAGGACGATAATTCCATACACATTTGAACAGAAATGAGGACATAATAATTTGTGCTTCCACAGTGTTGGACAATGGGAAAACGACAGCCAGTCTTTGATATCTGTTATGCATTTGAGGCCATGATTTTGTGTGTAAAAAAGAACTGCATAATATACGGCTCCCCAATTCAACAATTTTTTTCATTGCAAAATAATCTGGGACTTATTTAGACCTGGTACACTGAGTTCAGTTTAATTATCGGTTAAGGTACAACAGAAAACCAAGCAGGCTCCAGTTCTCTTAGGGTGAGAGTTAAATACACCTAGTGAAGTGAATGAGTATACCTTGTTTGTTCAGACTTTGAAATACCACGAAACAACCTTTTTCACAACATTTATAAACTGGTCAATTGTCAATTTGAAAGCAAAAGTAGTTCCATTGTTATAGCTCGAAATATAATCGAAAGACCCTGGGTAACAAAAAACATCCCAGAAAGCATTATGCTAAAGATGTGGTCGCAAAAAAATCAAATAAACGTACAGAAAACATTGACATACATTGTAGTAGCCCTAATTCAACTCGATTCAAGATGGATGAAGATGATATTTACAGCATTTTAATTGTATTCTATTTGAAAAAAAATCAAGGCCTATCTGTTAGAGGCAATTATGCTTTAATATGACTTGTCTTTAGGAAAATCTTCAAACACTGCTTACGAGCTAATTTTCTCTATTCACCCCACACACACAGTCATAAAAATAATTATTAAATTAAGAAAGACCTTGGTGATTACATCAGTGTTACCAGATTTAAAGTATTATAATATATTTTGGGCTGATATATTTTGGACATTTTCATGACTTAGTCCAGAGAGAGAATAGATAAAAACAAAGAGTTTCTGCTAACAGCGCAGTGGGCTGGACTCAAACAATTAATGCAGCGGGACACTGGACTACAATGTGTTAGACATTACATTGACCGTATAGTTATTATTTATCAGATTTGTATTATATTTAACAAAAATGTGTAACATTTGTTATATTTTTCTTTAGATAATTAGGTTCTGGTCTGAAATCAGCAATGGCAAACCTAGTTAATTGATACCCAGAATCTGTGGCACATATGAGCGCAGAGGAGTGTGCATTCCCCAGCCAACAAAATTGAATGAGCATGCCTGGGCTCAACCTCCACAAAAGAACTTACTAAGGTACGACTAGAAAGGGCTGCCGCTGTGATAGACTCTGGGTGACGGTAAAACAATTTGCACTGCCACAGGCACTCATAGATAGGGCATATCTAAGTAAGTATTTTTGAAAATCATATTAAAGTGCCATTAGATCTTGACTGCCCAAGTCCATTACCACCTAAGTCAATCACTCGATCTGAATCTATTTGTGCAATGCTTTCAAAAGACTAAACGCAAAAAAATTCCCAGAACCGAACAGAAACTGATAATTGCTGCAGTTTGGGCCTACCTAAGTTTTGGGTGCAGATATACATTTTACATTTAAATTCCCACCTGTTTTTTTGCCGTCTAATGAGTTTGCAGAGTGAACACAACCTCTAAACACAGGAGAACAAGAGAGAAAATATGAAGTTAGGCACTTCAGAGAATTAAACTAAGTCCTGAGCGGGGACCCGTTTTTAGCTCTATTCCGCTTAAATTCACATTCTTTAGAACCTAGAGGACTAAATAGTTCTAAATATACCCTACAAATCGTGGAAGTCATCTTTAAGTTCTATGCACTAATATGGTGTTTACATGTCAAAGAAAGTTAAATGTTGACAGCTACAACCAGAGAAAGACCCTGCAGTTGCTTTACTGACATTTTTAACCACTTGATCCCTGAGCAACAACCCTAAAAAGGGTTTTCTTTTCATAGTACTCTTTCATAATGGTGTCAGTGTTTCTGGCATACACATTTCTGGGTTTTTAAGATATCACACTAATTAGGGCTGTGTGGTTCTCATTTGGCACATAGTATGAGCGTTAGCATTAGCTTCACTTCAGCTCACACGCCTGGATGAATTGTTGAGTGCTTAACTTATGTAAACCCTTGGAATACAGCTGTAATCCCTGCCTGAATTCTCCACAAGGTAATCAATGGCTCAATGCTGCTGTCTGATTGATAATAGCCAGATCGGTATGTGCATGTGTCACCTTAATAGCAGCCAGGTGCAGCGGTGTCTCTCCTTTATGGTTTTTCTTCACCAATGGGCTGCTTTGTGACAGTCTCCCCGGAGATCTCTTCCCTGACTGGGCTGGGGAAGATGGGCTGCTGGCCCTCTGGAGATCTACTCTGGATGCCCTTGTGGTCTTACCCTGTCTGGGGCTAACACAACGGGAAGGGGAGAGTGGGGTAAGCCGGGCAATGAGTGGGGTCTTATCCCCTAGTGGACATCTACCCTTGCCAAGAGAGGCCTTCAGTCTCTTCGGGGTGCTCTGTGGGAGGTTTTTCTCTTCTGCATTGGATCTTTTGCGTGTTCGCTTGGAGAACAAGGACACGTCAGCTATTGTAGTCCTTTCCTCTTCTGGTTTGACGGGATGCTTAGCAGACAGCATTTCCAGCTGAGAGGGGAGGGTGTTTGGGCTTGGACCATCCAGGTCATCCAAGATTGGGACTTTTTCTCCTGGCTGACCCAGCTTCAGGATGCTTTTGTTGGGGCTGAGGATTACAATGCCCCTCTGGGTCTCCACAGTGGCACATTGGGAGGTTTGGCTTTGGAAGGACACTCTTTTACTAGACCTCTGCTCTATTTTTTGCTCCCCTTCATCTCCACCAATACCCCATTGCTGGTTGATTGCTACTAGCCTCTGTGTCTTGACCTTATGCTGGGATTCTTTGCATGCTGTTGGTTGTTGACTACTTCCGATGGCAGGCTTTCTGGCACCACCGTCGCCAACTCTCTTCTTCTTCTTCTTCTTCTTTGGCTTTTTCTTCTTGCCATCATCAGTAACTCTTTGGGGAGAAGAGCCAGAGTCTTGGGAGGAGGAGTTGAAGTTGAAGACAGACAGGTTGTTAAATTTGCACTCGGATGCTGTGTTTGTTGGTCTTGCTGCAGATTTCGTGCCTTCAGTCTTACACTCTGTGAGCTGTGGAACCGCCACAGGCCTGTCTACACGACAGCGCACCTTGCGGCTCCGGGGACTAAACCAGATCTTAAAATTCTTCTTGTGCTTTAGCACAGTGTTCTGTTCTTGAGCTGGTGATGAAATCAGGATATCTGAAATGAGTAAAGCAAATGGCTTCTTAACAATCCACACACGAACCCGCACATCAATACCACTCTAATCTAAGCTAATTTTGCCATCCATTCAGTATAATGACATCAGTAAAAGCACACCATTAATATAAAGAAATTGTTACTAGTTAATGCACAACTTATTCGAATATTATTGCTTGTGTTTTCTGCTCTGCATTCACTAACAGATGCAACCTTGCTTCTACTTTGTTTGTCAAATGGCTCAAACATTTTGTGTATGGATTGGCACTGAGCAAAAACTCCATGACTTCACTTCCTTTTTGAACAGCATCAAAATTAACATTTTCTATATTTTATGAACAAAGTGGGTCCACTTTTTGGACATGTGGATATATATAGTTAATAGGGAACTTATCCAGATTTACTATTAGAATACTAGACAGATTAGAACATGTTTCCCTAGTAAGTGCCCTTGAACAAAGTTTGTCAGACCTACAGGCTCAGTTTTACAGGCTCAGACATGTATGCCTTTATTGATAAAGTAGTTTAAATAAAACTAAAAACAGAAGATGAAGAGAGGAAGTCAGTACAGACTGACAAGCAAAAAAGCTGGGTTATTATTATGGTACTTTCCAGTGGACACTTCGATTACTTTCCAGTGGACATTAAATCTCTAAAACCTTCCTAAGCCAAGCTTGTTAAAATATACATTTTTTAAACAGTCTGGCTTTAAGAGAGAATAATATATTGATTCAGGCAACTTGTTTCAGACTGATAATCCATGGCAACCATGGCGACAGTCTGAAGTAAAGGCAATCAGACAATTGGTATTGTCAGGAGAGGGCTGCATAGCTAGCTACACATCAGTGTCTTCCTTTACCACTGCAACAACACAAACATCACCTCTGTTTGTCAGACCTCAGGATTATAAGTAAAACACCACCATCCTTGTACTATCACAGTCAGAGATACCGATGGGAGATACTGTAAATGTGTCTTAATATTATAATACATAGTCCTACTTATTTTAAATTGTTACTATTCCTACAAGTTATGCCTACAGAGAAGATTTATGGGAAAGTAGATAATGATCACAGTCAGGCACAGTCACAGTACCCAGGGAATTACCATGATGTGTAGCTTGGAGAATAATTTGGTGGTGTCTGTAATTCACTCATCTAATCATTCTGTTCTGTGACAAGTGACAATACTAATGACACTGCAAAGTAATAATCGGGGGCTGTTGGGAAAGTAGACACGTTTTCATTCTAAACACTGCCACTGGTCAATAACAAGTTGATATAGTCCATTCTAATAATGTACCAGATATCTCAGAGTCAGGGGGATTGAGCAGCGAGTCTAGGTTACAGAAGAGTTCAGTGATGCTGCAAAGCTGTCTGTTGATCTGGATGTCCTTCACCCAGGCAGGACTGTGACAAACAGCGCAGCCCAATCCAGCTTGAGGACCAGCACACGACCTAGTAGCACACAAAAGGGTTTACAAGCCATTGATAACATTCATGATGGTCAAAGAACAAGTCCGGTAAGTGGAATCAGTTTGACATATGAATAACTAAGTATTTACCTGCAAAGCATATGTTCACAAAGACCGAGGCACACAGGTTCGTTCATCAGGCTGGAGCTGTTAAGTGTCAAAATATATTATGTGAAAAAAATCATGGGTTAAATCTTCCTATTATTATAAACTACATTACGAAGTTAATGTGTTTACTTGTTGTCTATCTAACCAGCAGCGGAACAAGGATATAACTATACGTTTCATATTACTGTAAAATGTTTTAACAAATGGACTGTACCATTTTGAGCAAAGAAGAAGTTTCCGAAAATGCGCGACAGCTTCCTTCGTTTTTGTCCAGCTTTGACTTTTACAATGATCGGAATACATATTCGAAACTTCCGGATAAGCTGATATCAATTCCTATTCGTACAAACTTGCTAACGTGTTAGATTGATTAACTTTCATATTATTTCGTCTTCTTAGTTACTCAACAGTACAGAATGTTGCTCCCGCCAAAGTTTCATTGGGGAGGGGGCGTGTACGTGATGTAACAACGTGCTGTTGTCATGTAACAACGTGCTGTCGTCATGAAACTACGTGCTGCCGCAATGAGGTTTAGACAAAAAAAATCTGTATTGATGTTGATTAAATATGACGTATTGTTGTTAAACATATAACTAATATATACGTCATATAATTGTAGGTGACATAAATCCTGCTTTTTTTAGCAAATAATTGCGTGCATTTATTCAAAGAAAAGTCACATGGGTGCCTAATGCCTACTTAAACTAAGGCAGACAGAAGGGCCAAGCTACAGTGGTTGGTGAGAAACACAAGGCAGAGCTCTTATTGTTTATTTTCATTATTTTATTGTTTTTACTATTATAACTGCATTGTTGAGCTGTGGCACCAGATTTTCACTGTACAAGCAATTACATCTGTGTCTGCTGTAAATGTGACAAATAATCAACTTGAGCTTGGGAGCACAAACCGGTGATAAAAGATATTGGAGGCTTGCCTTAGTAACTGTGTTACCTCATGTGTCCTGTTTTTCTTTGGGGTTTGAATTTGTGGGGCTTTCACTTGAAGTTTTGTGTGCTTATAATTTGCATGGTTTTTGTATGTATTAAGTCATGCCTTTTTTTAATAAACGTATGCAAATTGTCTTTGTTGAATTGGCCTCACCCTGCACGCACACACCCCAGCCATAAACTCTTTTTGTGACAAGAATGTCTGAATTCACAACTCTATGAAATTAAAAATGATGATCAGGTACCGAAAATAGTTTCAAACAACGAACAATTTAAAGGAAATTGACAATGTAATTTCAACTTTCATCAATATCTGAAAGTACAAGTATATACTTGAAGTCAGTATTTAAATTTACATTTCATTTTGTTTCTGGAGCTTGTAGTTGAATCGTGCACCAGTCTGCTGGCCTTCAGAGCATCCACAGTTCAGCACATTGGGTCCAATGAACGGTCTTCTGAATGATTGTATTATTATTGTGCAAAGTCTCCTTACCTGGCCCTGCCTTCGTGTCTCTCAGGTGTCATAGGGTCTTTCTGAAGCCTCCACTATCTCTCCATGTGGTTGAGACTTGATAAATGCAGGACAACTATTTTGCTATACATTTTAGCCTATTTGATGTTCCCTTGTCACTCTCCATTCTCCTCATCTCTATCTTAACGCTGGTACTTCTGCTACTTGGAGATACCCACCAGTGTCGAGTAGCTGTGGTACCAAGTTCTTGTGGATCAGATTGATATGTGTGTCTAGCTGGCTCGGCTTCATTCCAACCCTAATTTACACCTGATTATTTGGATGAAAAGCTTAATCAAAACAGTCCAACTGCGGTCGGAGAGAACCTACAGGAGAATAGCGCTCCAGGAGCAGGTTTGAAGAAGCTTGCGACAATTCTGGAGTTCAAAGCCAGTTATGTGGGTGATATGTTGCAGTGAAGTATGCTTCTTGTGAGATGAGCTGTATGAGGACGTAAATCACATGAAAGAGATGGGTACTATGGTAACTGCATCCTACTGGAACTTTATTATGCCCAGTTCATCTGGGCTTGCTTTACCTTTTGTCTTGGTGTGAACATTTGGCAGTGGTATAGCCCATATAGCAAGTATAAGGCCTCAACAATAATTATAAATGACTATTGAAATTCACAACTTGCTCATATAGTAATTCCTGATGATATGGATGATTAAGATGGTCCTTACAGAAAGCTATTATCTATTACTACAACATGTATTTATTGCTTAGTACAGCCAGCCATCCGTCGATTTTCCGGCGGTGAAAGCATCCTATCACTCCAACTTGGCAAGTCACTTACCATATATGGAAATAGGGTGAAGACCCCCCGAGATTAGTCAATACGAAAACCAAGTGGAGGGGAGAAAATAGTGCAATAATTTACACGTAACCGGTCGATTTACACAAGCCAATTGAGATGAAGAGGAAGGAGATGGTTTAAGGGATTGCTTCCATCACTTGGCTTGACACTATTTAATTTACATTACGATATGAAGCGGAAGCTATAGAGACAGGTATGTAAGGGGAAACAGAGAGGAAATGTACCGACAGTTGGCCAAACATGGGCTCAAACCCGTCGGCACGGGACACGTGTAGACCAGCGTCAGGAGTCCAGTGCACCAAGTCTGGCACCCAACAACCATCTTTAATCATCATATTGTGAAGGAATGCCCACAGTGAATTGTAGTAGATAGGGCCTGTTAGAAAAACTGACCTTACACACACACAACCTAAAAAGCTAAAAATAGCACACCATACAGCAACAAATGCATTTAAATTTTTTTATTAAATGTAAACAATTCAGTACTTTCATATCCACAGAACAGTAAATAAAGCATTTGCGATTTAATTTAGAGGACATTTTAAGGATTAGCTGAAGATATTCAGAGAATATCTGTGTGTCAACATTTTCTTTGTAAATTACATCTACTAATAGCTTATGATGATATAATCACTATAGTTCAACCAACTCTGTGCACATACGAAAATAGTAGGCCACATTTTCCAGTCTTAAGGCCAAAAAAACATTTCAAGTCCCAGTGTTGACTTAGTAAATACATTCTCAGATGATCATGTTTCTGTCTGATTAATGACTGGTTTATTTAATAAAAATATCTTAATCATGATTTCCCTGAACCTATTTTGCCCTTGAAATATGTTATCATGTGGGCTTCAGAAAACAAAATGTAAGATATTTGCATACACTTCCTTGATTAGATCAAAGGATGCTCCACCCCCTTACCCAGATCAACCATTATTAGTATTATAATCAAGCCAGCATTGTGAAATCATGCAATTAGCCAAAGGCTGGAAATCCGGTATCTTCAACAGTTTACATTTTTGGTTTATATATTGTATGTTTGGTAATGTGCTTTAATCATTAAAAGATAAGTTTAAAGAATGCAATGTATAGAGTTGGAAAAGTATTGCATTTATATGGCTCTACTATTGCTACAGAGCAGTGTTTCCAAAAATGACTTACATAATTTAATTTATTTGATCTTAGGCATGATTTTCATTTTGTTTGTTAAAAGTAAACAGGTAATTTGTTATAGCCTACAGATGAGGATTACCTTCACATTTTCAGGATGTTTAACATATTATTGCCATTTAACTATAAGTAAGTAGTTCAATATACTAGCCCAACGTGACGACAAAGTTACTTAAGTGATAAGTTATTCTTCATAAGATACTGTCGGTATACAAACAATTTGATCAACTGAATAATTATCAATGCAAAATTAAATAAAATCAAGTGAAAATAGATAGACTTTTTAATATTAAAAGTTCACTTCCTTAATTTAAAATTTACTTATTTTACGTTTCCAGTCCAGCTCGAATGTTTCACTTGTTTTCAAGTAGTATTCAGATAGACAAACAGAAATACAGGCAGAGACTGTGCACTGTAAGCAAGATGGCTGCCAAAGTTAAGTGTCTGAGGCTGTAATGGAGTTAAGGCTAATGCTATCTGTTTCAGAACCTTGTCCACTTTGAATGGCCATGGTATCCATGCCAACCTTACCCATGGCGAAGTTGATGAAAACCTGAAGAGAAAAGATTGATATAACGGGGTCAGTGACAGGGATTAGAAACTGCTTTACAAACTGTAAAATGGCACCATTATTTATTTTGATTATATAAAAGCTTTTTTTATGGACCATTTCTTTAAATGCATAGCACCCTTATTACTGCAAGAATTTATTTAAGCCAAACAGTGCACCTATTTGAACTGGAGAGATTGGTTTCAGTTTGGATATGCAATCAACCCTGGCTGTAGACAACCCTGAATGCATTGTGTGAACTGTGCATTATCATTATCATCATGGACACATCCATGTAAATGCCAATAGAAAATCTAAATCAAACCAAAATGCAGCTAATCATTGTCGTTACAGCTTTTTTGTGTGTGTGTGTGACTGAGTTAGCTTAATTTGGCTAGTAAGTGACATTAGCTTAAGCCAAAATGGTAAACATCATTAAAAAATATATTTTGGGAACCAATGGTGTCGATATAATTCAACATATTGTGTAATTAGATCAAGATCTTCCAACAAATGTTTCCAAACGAAGGATACTGGGTAGAACATAGAAAGCAGTTGGAGTAAGCCAAGCATGAGTTAGCTGGATGTTAATGGACAATATTGACCTTTCTGTTATAAAACACCAAGTGTGTGATGTGTCAGCTCTTAGTCGTGGTAAATGGACCATATAGCACACTTCCTGTTAAGTCAGAGAACAATAATGGGGATGCCATTTGGCATGTGGTGTACATACTAAGTCACCCTATAGCAGTAACTAGATGCTTCAAAAACTCTTTTTGAACCTTGGTGTCTGAAGTATTGAGACTTAATAGCCTTTTACGTCAGTTATTTCTCTCTTGCCAGACTACTCTGCTTGTTGTTCTCACATGCCATCAAGCTGTCTCACGTTCCTCACTATTTTCTATCCTCGCTCTCGCTCTCTCTTTCTCACCTCATCCAGGGTGGTCTGGCTGACAGAGAAGTGCTTGATATGCAGAGTGAACTTGTTGGACTCCAACTGGTCAAAGATGTCTGCCACACCTCCAGGTGCCACTGGAACGTGGTACTCAACCATGGAAGAGTGCTGGTCCTGGAACCGGGAGAGAGAGCAGGGCGCATGTCAATCATCGATTGATCGGGTGTCGCATCATCCTAACCTTTGTGTGAATGAGCTCCTTGGGTGTTTTTGTGGAGATTACTTTTATACTGGTTAAGACCCGTATTGATCCCAGTTTATTTGTGTTTAAGTCACCTTGAGGTATGTGCTGGGGAAGTGGTGCTGCATGAAACTTGTGATAACCTCCACGTCGCATGAAGACACTGTCAGGTACATCTTTACTGTGAAGCCCCTGCCAAACCTGAGACACACGCATTAGCACAAAGGAATGTTTACAAATTCACTGCCAATCAGAATCAATGTTATTAACCCTCAGAAATCATTTTTAGCTTCAGTTAGCACATCACTGTTGGGTAAAGTTACTTTTACTATTACTTTTCAGGTGCTTGTTCAGTTCACAAGTTTTGGGAAGTCCCTAATTATGACAAAATGATCAGGTAAATGGAGTTCATATCTTACTGGTAGAGGTGGGTAAAAGTAAGAGTAAAAGTAATTTTCTGGGTTCGGCTGGGTTCACAAATTTTGGGAAGTTCCTCATTAAGACCAAAATGAAAAAGTAAAGGCAGTTAATCACGTACAGTGATCTATAAAATGAAAATAAAGAGTAAAAAATGACTAATTATGGTCATTGGTTAGTAATGAACTTCCCTTACCAGGTAAGTTAGGTTGTAACTGCGAACATCCCAAAATGGGTGAACCCAGCAGAGTACTCTTACTCTTACTTTTACCCACCTCTGCTACTGGTGACCATGATTGATATTTTCTTTACTCTTTCTATTTGTTTTATAGGTCATTGTTAAATTATGCTCTCCATTTACCTGATCATTTTGTCTTAATTACAGACTTCCCAAAACTTGTGAACTCAACAAGTAACTGAAAATTAATCGTAAAAGTAACTTTACCAAACACTGTAGCATATACCCTGATCCACCATGGATCTGTACCTGTTGTGCAGCAGTCAAACAGCCCAAACAGATGTGGTAACAAGGCTACGGTATGGAAAGCCAATGGCAGACCAGTCAGAGAATAAAGGCATTTTGTCTAGGTCTGTGCTGTTCTATCATGGCCCATTGCAATCCCCAACCAATGACCATATGAGTTGGCAAGGCAGCACAAACACATCTAAGGCCAGGCCAGGCACATTGTACAATGAACAAAAAATGACACAGAAAACAATAAGAATGGCTATGTCCAAGATCTTCTTTGGCTGTTGTCATGCCATTATAGGAGTTAGCAAGGCAGCGCAAAACAAACAAAGCTCCAGTCAGCCCTGTGTAAGATCTGGTACGGGGAACAACAACACATTAGTGAGTGAAAAATAGGAGAGGGGACGAGGATCAGAGGTGATTACAGCTGAGAGGGGAAGGGAAGGAGACGGAGAGGCGGGGGGCCACTGACCTGTTCTTGATGTGCTGCAGGGAGCCCAGACACCTGAACTGACCTTTTACCATGATGGCCAGTCGTGTACACAGAGCCTCACACTCCTCCATACTGAAACACCACAGAGGTTAGGTTAGGGAATGGGTATCATTAGCTTGCAGAAAATACAGCATGAATTGCAGAACCCATACACAAACCAGTTTACAACACAGACCTAAAGCTACTTTTTGTACTGTTCTTGGAATGCAAACTAGGAGCTAAAAATATTATCATAGATATATACCAATTAGTTTAGTTGACATATACAAAAAGCACACACGTGACTAAAATCACTGGGTGAGACAATCAGGTTGTCCTTGTGATGGGATGTGAATTATTCCAGAATGTTTAAAGTATCTGTAGTGTCTGCAGCTGCAAGTGAAGACGTCAGATTCACGCAATTGAGTGTTATAAGAGGGAGTGATGTTACCTCACAGACACCAGTGGCTCCGTTACTACAGTAACCATCTGCCCTTAAAGTGGCGGAACAAGATTTTGTCTCAACTGAGCAATATATAATGTCATGTCTTACTATTATATATATATATATATATATATATATATATATATATATATATATATATATATATATATATATATATATATATATATATATATATATAAACATTGCACAATATGTTCTTGGATTCTGTTTCATGGTGTAATTGGGGGAAATGTTAGGGTGGCACAAAATGTAATTATCTGGTAGGCAGGCACACACAAACGGTGGGAAAAGAGGGACAGGATATAGGTGGGAAATCATATTTTTTCACTAGGGATCAAGACATGGGGCCACACATGCTTTCTTAAATCACTATTCTACATTAATCACTGATGTTTGTCTTAACACACTGTGAAGTTAGTCTATTGGCAATTTTCACCTTATTAGTAATTTGTTCTTGGAGGAATAGAATTTTTTACAGTTTACTAAGTCCCAGGTGAAAATGTAGTTCTTCTGTGAAGAGGCACCTGCAATGTTTGAGCTATTTCATTACTTTAGGTCAAACAGGTTGAGGGGTGTGTCCAGGGTTCAAAATTAGCACCATATACCAGCCAAATGGCACCTGTAAAATATGCAGGTGCCTGGTAGATTTGCTTCACCCACCAGACAAAAAAAAGGTCATCTATTGAGTAGCTGGTAAAATGTTAACATTCACTAGCTGTTTGGCTGGTGAATGAAAAAAATAATTTTGAACACTGGGTGTGTCCTTTTAATTTTGAAGTGCTTGGTATATCACCACCATCTGGCCAAGGAGTGTATTTAGAAAATCCCATAGAGCCAAATCTTTATGACAAGACGCATCCCATCTAATTTTTGTCAAAATCTTGCCTGGGGTGTTTGAGATATTGCATCATATCACATATCCACAGACAGACAGGTCCATAGCTACAGTACACCCAGAGGAAAATGTAATGGTTAAAACTGATTGTTGTCTTTAGGTACTAATCTGAGACCTTATTCCATAGAGTAAATGTCACATAATCAAGATCTTTGTCAAGTTCTGTGTCAGTTTTTGCAATCTTTTCATAATGGAAATCCATACTGATGGACCTTATAGTTCCCTGAACATGTTTCCTTTGAGGATATGGGATGTAAGAATGTCATGATTTCAGTGAGGGGAGACTGCGTCCTTTTAAATCTTCTTTATGTGACAAACACACTAACAGACACTAGCTGCAATACTCACAAAAATACCTGGAATTGTTTAGTGAGACATCACCTATTTTGTAGACCTTTTTTCCTCTTGTTTTTTTCTTCAAGTGCTACATTATACAACGTTTTAAAATGGTGTTTCATGGTTAAATTGTCAGATTCATTTAAAAACATAACAGTAAATGTCTGAAGTGTTTAAACCATTTCAAATGGGGATTATTAATTCTCAAATGAATGCCTTATATAATTTCCTTTTAAAAGTATCTCTATTTTAGATACATTAAAAACACATTTTGTTACAGATATGTATATAAAATGAATCAATTTGTATTTACCTGTGAGACGTAAGAACCACAGCACATTTTCCCTTGACTTCCTCTGAGATGATTTTCCACAAGTGACGTTTGGAGCGTGGGTCCATTCCTGAGCTAGGCTCATCCTGACAGATACGAGTAGAAGAGTAGCATGGACAGATTAGTTCAACGTACTCGAACTCTAGATTATAGAGGGATGCATGCCTGATGCTAGATGTCACACTTGACTAACATAAAGATGAGGTTAGAGACTGGCATCCGAGGAAGCCATAATATGGACATTATAAGACACCAGGGTTGACTTAGGTTTGTTCTAATTAAATATTGCACTCCAGAAACAGCCGCAATATGTTAGCTTCAGTTCGAGGCGGATTTCTGAGGAAATTCTTAAATGGACACATCCAGAGATGAACTAAGCATCAGCTGCATTTTGTTAGCACTGTGTGTGATGATGTCCCACTGGTCATATGACATTGAGAAATGAGTGTTGGTTGAAAATGGGTGTTGGATTTAGATGGATCTTCAGACTACTAAAACAGTTGTGTGTGTGTGTGTCCTCCTCACCAGCAGCAGTATATGTGGGTGTCCTATGAGTGCCAGGGCAGTTGAGAGCTTCCTGCGGGTACCGCAGCTGTAATTGTCGGTGATGTTGTGTCTGTAGTACTCCAGTTCCAGCTTCTTCAGAAGGTAATTAACTACCTGGTAGAGAGGAAGGACAAGCGAGAAGATTTTGGGATAATAGGCCAACAGTCCAATTACATACAGAATACACCTATGACCAGGAATTTGTGAAGCTAAAAACCTTACTGATAATTTATGGGAATATACACCCACTGGCCACTTCATTAGGTACACCTGTTCAACAGCTCGTTAACACAAATATCTAATCACCCAAATTTAAAAGTTGAAAGTTGAAATGCGTGGAAGCACATCAATGCATTTAGGCATGTAGACATGGTCAAGACGATCTGCTGAAGTCCAAACCAAGCATCAGAACAGGAAACAAAGGTGATTTAAGTTACTTTAATTGTGGCATGGTTGTTGATGCCAGACTTGAGTATTTCAGAAAGTACTGATTTACTGGTATTTTCCTGCACAACCATCTTCAGGGTTTACGAGAACGGTCCAAAAAAGAGAAAATATTCAGTGAGCGGCAGTTCTCTGGGTGAAAATGCCTTGTTGATGGCAAAGGCCAGAATGTTTTGAGCTGAAAGAAAGGGAACGGTAACTCGAATAACCCCTTTTACAACCAAGGTATGCAGAAGAGCCCCTCTGAATGCACAACACATTGAAACTTGAAGCAGATGGGCTACAGCAGCAGGAGATCACACCGGATGCCACTATTGTCAGCTAAAAACAGGAAACTGGTGCTAGAATTTGCACGGGCCCACCAAAATTTGGTGTAAACAACATGAAGGCATGGATCCATCCTGCCTTGTATAAATGGTTAAGGCTGTTGGTGTAATGGTGTGGGATGAGTTTTCTTGGCAAATATTGCGCACCGTACTCCCTAATTGAGAATAGTTTAAATGCCACAGCCTACCGGAGTATTGTTGCTGACTTTGTCCATCCCTTTATGACCACAGTGTACCCATCTTCTAATGGCTACTTCCAGCAGAATAATGCACCATGTCACTAAGATCACATAATCCCAAACTAGTTTCTTGAACATGACAATGAGCTCACTGTACTCAAATGGCCTCCACAGTCACCAGATCTCAATCCAATCAAGCATCTTTAGGATGTGGTGGAAAAGCAGATTCACATGATGGATGTGCAGCCGACAAATCTGCAGCAACTGCATGATGCAATAATGTCAATATGGACCAAAATCTTTAAGGATTTATTCCAGGACCTTGTTGAATATATGCCACAAAGAATTAAGGTTGTTCTGAAGGCAAGAGGTGGTCCAACCTGGTACTAGTAAGTTCTACCTAATAAAGCAGGCAGTGAGGGTATATTAAAAATATGTCTATGGTTATACAGTATTAGCTTGAATTTCTTTCTTAAACAAGCTGTAAGAAATGTATCAACAACACATTGTGTTGGCCAAGTCTGCACTTTAAGTGTGCAATTTGTGTTAATCAAAAGTGTTAAATCTAGACTATATATATTTAAATGGAGATGGCATTTGTAAAACAAAAAAACCCTCTAAATGGTGTTCTCTAAACACAACTGTATTTATATTCATTCTAAATAAGGCTTCTTTATTCAAATGTTAAGCATGAGATATTTTCCTGAAGGAGTTCAGGAATTATAATATTTTGTATTTCTGGTTAATGGTCCGAACCAAAAATAGATAACACACCTTAAAAAAATCCACACTTAGTCACACAGTTGAATACACTTATTGTCTGAAAAGTTTAATGAAATGTTAACGAGCAGAGCATGAATGAAGAAGATAGTCAATATAAAGCAGAACATTGTTTAAATAGCATTTTCTTTTTAGTTAATTAACTGTTCATTTAAAAGTGGCTCTTTTGGTTTGTCTGCAGGTGGCATTCATCAACAAACGTTATTGTCTCCCTTCATTAATAGTGGCAAAGCCGTGTAAATGTAAAGTAGCCCTATTACAGCATTAGACTATGGCCTAATTAACCCGTGTTATCAGGGCCCTCTGCTGAGAGCACAAGGGCGGGGCTAAATATAAAACAACCAATCGCTGTGAATTAGCTGAGATTATAGTCAGTGGTAGTATGGTCATTAGAGGCATAACATGTCATCCTCTGTCAGTCGTTCTTTAAATTAGCCACTGTTGTTGTGGCCAGTAGAGCCATTTATTTCAACACCATGAATGGAACTGAAAATGCTAAGGACAACAGTAATGGCCAGAGCCCTTTAAGGCTCTGTTGTAATAGAAATGACGGGGAGTTTTCCACATCATTTCTGTCTGTTCGTATCTATTTGTGACATCATTGGGATTGTCAGTGCCTATTAGTGTACTGGGGCTAATGTACCCAGAATGGGGGCTGAGAGCGATCTGGGTCGTGACTCATGTTATTTTCTAAGAAATACGATTCAGTTTTTAGGTAAATACTTGGGAGTGAGCAGACGTTTTACTCGTGACATCGTTTGGAGCATGTTTACAGGGGAGGGGGGGGGGCAGTCATGTTTGACGGTTCTTCTGGCAGACCTCATCAGTATTTCATAAGCAGAAACACTCACTCTCTATAATAATCATGCGAGAATAAACGCAGAGATGTATTAGCTTTCTGATTGATGAATTCGATAGAGCGGTGACTGCGGTGAACTGTCAAATATAATCCTCTCGTCATAGTTAGAACTTTCTGCTGGGGAGGATTTCCATCTGAATCCATTGACACATCTAATAGAATCTGCCTTCAACAGAGGTAAGCAAACATAGTGCTGTGTAAATTACACTGAACTGCATTCCAGCCTGGTACTGTAGCTTTTGTACCTTAACGACTGTAGGTTTTACCCATCCTAGTAGTGTTCCAGCACATACATAATTTTCATGTAACACTATTCTAAACGGCAGGAATATAATCCTGTAACTACTAGAACATAAATAGATCTATTTGAATTATGGACATATTTCCTAGGGGTTGATATGTTTGTCAGTGTTTTGTTTAAATGTAAAATTTTGGAAGCCTTTTTACAGGGGGCCAGATCCAGGGTAATCCTGTCCACCATATATTGTACATGGTCACAAAGGTAATAGGAGTACTTTATGGTTGTAAGATGTCTTACCTGGTCCATCTCCCTCTTGCAAATGCCTTTGATGCGGGCGTAGAAGTACAAGTGTTCCTCCCCAGTTAGCAACTCGTCCAAGGCGTCTACTTGGGGACAGTAGCCAATGTTGATGCCTTCATTACGGCAGTTAATGATGTCAACCATTCTCCTGAAATAAGATTTGCAGAGACATTAAAACAAATGTAAGATGTTTAGTTTAAGAGTGCAAAGATGAGATAAGCCTAAAAGGAAACCTTACAATAAATCTCAACAGAACAGATTTGCTGGGTATTATCAAATGGATCATGTGTTCAAATCTGTGAATGGAGTTTGGTCAAATAAAACATATGCTCACAAACTATGGATTTAATAAGTAATTTTACACTGCATGCTGTCTTCTAGGGTTTTAGCTTCATGCTGTGTATTTTACTCTTTATCTCAGTCTTTGCTGATACCATGGTTCATCTGTAAACAAGTTTGAGTGTCAAAATAGTGTTTAAAATCTATGGAAATGGTATCTTAAAAAAAGGAGGATTGTCGTTCATTTTAATAATTTCTGAACTGCTCAAAATATTCTCTAAGCATATTTGTGTGTGTGTGTGTGTGTGGCGTACTTCATGTTTATTTTAAAGGGTAAGTGACCGATTCATGTAAGTCACAATTCATGGTGTAGTGGTGAATAACTAAAGACAAACGGGAAACAGAAATCAGACAATATAGTTTGTAGGCTAGAGCACCACTTAAAGCCCTCCAGCAGGGGGCCCCATTAGAAATAGATTGCAAATACTATAATTTATAAAATAAAAAAACAACTTATTAATTGAGCCTGATTAAAAGATCCATTTAACTATGAAATGCAAAAATACAACACATTGATGTGCTATAAAATGTAACAACAAACCCTTACCCATCCCAGTTCTTGATCTGAGCTGTCCCATCGCTTGGTGAGACGTCTCCAGTTAGCATCTTAAATGTAGTGGTCTTTCCTGCTCCATTCACACCCAGTAGACCAAAGCACTGCGTGGCACAAACACACAGCCACACTAATGTCAAGGACTATCTTTAGTATAGAGCAAGAACTAATCTTGTGCCTGTACAACCACCAAAACTCAGAGAAGGTCTGGTGGAACCATCCGTCAAACCTGGACTTCATTATCGTTGTGAGAAATTCCCGGAGATTGGCATAATTTGCTTAATCTACAAACCAATCATAAAAACATTTTCCCATACATCTTGGGACACCGTACTGTTGCTGTGGGGATACGTACCGCACAGCGCAGTCGGATTGTTTTGATCGATAATGCACTGACTCTGGGCAGAACAAGGTAATTCTTGCTTCAATAAAATTGATAACAATTGATAAAATGTTACCATTAACTACTTAAATGAAGGAACATTGCATTTGATGTTGTAAGCTACTAGCTTGTTAGCTTCCCTTTTGTCATTATTAAAGTGGATTGCCTCAGGCTAGACTAGATGTAATAGATACATTTTTTGTGTATTATCAACTTGAGACACACCTCTCTTTTTAGAGACATGTTTCTCAGTATTTGGAATTTCTCAAATGAAAATACAATAGATGATTTACGTTACTCCAGTAGACACGCACTGGTGGCTGACCAGTGGTGGTTGTTTTGCCAGGCTCGTGTGCAATAGCCTGCATGGAGACGAGATCAGCAAGAACATCCTCATCTCAGACTAATCGCAAAGCCTTGAGGCTCAAGATAAGGTTTGCATCAAACATGCCTAACGTGATGTAAATGGTGTGATCGTTGGAGGATCAGAGAGAAACAGCACTTACCTCTCCAGCAGGAATGCCCACAGACAACCGTTTGACAGCAGGAACCTTCTTCAACGTGTTGCTGTAGACCTTGGTCAGCTGATTGACTTGCAGCAGGTCAGTGACGGCCGCTCCGCTGATCACCCGTTGGTGCTCTGCAACCACATCCTCGTCCTCATCCTGGGGTGCTGTCTCTGGCACCTCCTTCTTGGGGAAGATCAGGTTCCTGTGAAGGATTGAGATGGAGGGATAAGGAATATGTGGTGGCCAGGGTTTTTTGCTATTCTTCCACTGACCCAATAGCCTGCTCTCAGAACCTAGATCTATGTGAACCACGTATACAACACCAATTGTATTAATTGGGGAGACAGCAAATAAGAATTCCTGCGTTCATTTCCACTTCTACACTGCACATCATCATTGCCTAATTTAAACTGATGTTGTATTTCCCTCTCGCCACAGCAGACTCACCTGACTTTACGTTTCAGCCATTTGTTGAGCAGTAGACGCAGCGTAAAGCAAACAAAGCCTTGCAGGAAGAGAGAGATGAACATCCAGCCTAGCATGTCCATAGCGAAGGGGTTTTTGTAGGCATCTATGCCATAGACACTGAGGATCTGAACCTGCATCTCCCCCCGGGCCATTTGCATCAGGCCATTCCCAAAACTAAACTGGGGGAAGATCAGGAACACATAGCTCAGTATGCGATACACCTCATGGAAGTTCTGTGGAGAAGAGAGAGAGGTTTCAGTACGTTACTCAAGCTGAGATATCAAATAACTGTCAAAGGTGCACACTCTAATGACTGGTGACTAAATTAAGAACTAGTTCCATTATTGAAAGGAAGTTGCATTCAAAACCAATCTTTGTTAACCTAAAAAATGCAATGGCTTAATTAAAGAGTAAGGTCATCAGAAATGTAAAAAGACAATGGGAACATCAATTTAAACTACATACAGTTGTGCTCATAAGTTTGCATACCCTGACAGAAATGGTGAAATTTCAGCATTGATTTTGACAACTTGAGTGTTCATGCAAAAAAATGTATAACTGACTTTTATGTAAGGATCGGGATCATTTGAAGCCATTAATCATCACAGTTGTTTGGCTCCTTTGTAAACCATAATGATAACAGAAATCACCCAAATGGCCCTGATCAAAAGTTTACATACCCTTTAATGTTTGGCCTTGTTACAGACATACAAGGTGACACACACAGGTTCAAATGGCAATTAAAGTTTAATTTCCCACACCTGTAGCATTTTAAATTGCAATTAGTGTCTGTGTAGAAATAGTCAATGAGTTTGTTTGCTCACGTGGATGCACTGGCAGGCTAGATACTAAGCCATCAGGAGAAAAAAAGAACTGTCAGAAGACCTGTGTCGTAAGGCAGTGGTTCTCAAACCTCTCCTGGGGGACCCCATAGCCATGCCATATATTAAATGTATCACAAAGCTAGCACACTTGAATCTACTTGTCGACTAATCATCAGGGCCCGGTTCCCCAAAACGTTCTTATCGCTAAGTAGTTCTTAACCTAATATCACGTTAAGAACTACTTAGCGATAAGAACGTTTTGGGGAACCGGGCCCAGGCCATTACCTACTGGAATCAGGTGAGCTAGTTCAGGATTACAACAAAACTGTGAGACGGCTGAGGGTTCCAGAGGAGAGGTTTGAGAACCACTGTCATAAGGTACTGGAACTGCATAAAGTTGGATAAAAACGTAGCCAAAGCAAATGCCAGTAGGTATTGTTCAATAAATTATTAAGAAGTGGAAGATTTAGGGATCTCTTGATACCAAGCCAAGGTCAGGTAGGCCAAGAAAGACTTCAGCCAAAACTGCCAGTTGAATTGCTCTGAATACAAAAAGAAACCCACAGGTAACCTTGGAAGACATACAGGCTGCTCTGGAAAAAGATGGTGTGGTTGTTTCAAGGAGCACAATACAATGATACTTGGCAAAAATGAGCTGCATGGTCAAGTTACCAGCAATAAGCCTTTACTGTGCCAGTGCCACAAAAAAGCCTGGTTACAATATGCCATATATATATATATATCTTGACATAACTCACAGTTTTTGGCACACTTTAATTTGGAGTGACGAGACCAAAATAAGCGCTATGTTTGGAAAGGGGTCAACAAGGCCTATAGTGAAAATAACACTGTGAAGCATGGTGGTGGCTCACTAATGTTTTGGTGGTGTTTGAGCTCCAAAGGCACAGGGAACCTTGTGAAAATTGATGGGAAGATGAATACAGCATGTTATCGGACAAAACTGGCAGACAATTAGCATTCTTCTGCATGAAAGCTGTGCATGGGTAGCTCTTGGACATTCCAGCATGACAATGTTGCCATGTTTTGTTTTATGATTGCGCCATTCTGTTATTAACTACAGTTAAATATGAATGAAAAAAATGTTTTGCCTAGTCGCATTTGACATACAGCATCTATTTTCCAATTCTCCAGGGGTATGCAAACCTTTTAACACAACTGTAAACTCAACAGAAAAAGCAAACGTCCTCTCACATTCAACTGCTGTCATTTTCAGCAAATGTAACATGTGTAAATATTTGTATGAACATCAAACTGAACAGACATATTACTAACAGAAATGTAATAATGTGTCCCTGAACAAAGGGTAACAGTCAGAGTCTGTGGCCACCAGCTGCGTTAAGTACTGCAGTGCATCTCCTTCTCAGATTTGCCAGTTCTGGCTGTGAGATGTTACCCCAGTCTTCCACCAAATTCACAGATATTTCTGGGGTGAATAGCCCTCACCCTCTGATCCAACAGGTCAAAGACGTGCTCAATGGGACTGAGATACTAGCTCTTCATTAGCGAACTCAGACATTCCTGTCTTGCAGGAAATCACGCACACAACGAGCAGTATGGCTGTTGGCATTGTCATGCTGAAGGGTCATGTCAGGATGAGCCTGCAGGAATGGTACGACATTAGGGAAGAGGATGTATTCCCTGTAACGCACAGCGTCAACATTGCCTGCATTGACAACAAGCTCAGTCCAATGATGCTGTGACACATCGCCCCCGACCATGATGGCCTCCACCTCCAAATCAATCCCGCTCCAGAGTACAGGCCTCGGGGTAACGCTCATTCGAGAGTCCAACCATCCCTGCTGGTGAGACAAGAACACTTTTTCGCAGTCCTGTTTGGTCCAGCGAAAGGTGTGTTTGTGCCCATAGGCAACGTAGTCACCGGTGATGTCTGGTGAGGACCTGCCTTACAACAGGCCTACGAGCCCTCAATCCAGCCTCTCAAACTATCGCGGAAAGTCTGAGCACTGATGGAAGAATTGGGCATTTCTGGTGTAACTCGCAGTTGTTGTTGGCGTCCCGTACCTGTCCCTGTAAGTCCTGTCTTACGCCCGTTTCAGACATACTCCGTCTGCAGTGCGGATGCGGTGCGGTTGCAGTTCGTATGCGTTGCAGAGGCATGACAAGCCATTGTGCTTTCACACATCACACGTTTGCAGTGCGCTACTGATCCGAAGTTTCTGTGTTTAACAAATCAGTGGCCTAGGCACGGGTGTGCCAGGGTGTATTGTGCCACCCAAAGAAGCAGCTGGCACACCCAGAAATCAGATGCATAATGCACTTTTTGTTATAGCCTTGACAAATTTTTTCTATAAACCTAGGCTATTATGGTGTAATCATAATTTAAATAAATTCTGAATTATTTTCGTTAAAAAACAACATCCAGATCCACGTAGGCCTACAAATTTAAGTGAATGCGAAAAAATAGCCACCAACGTGAGGTATATAGTATAGTATAGTATGACTAATTATGCATTAGTTAGCACTTTCAGCAGCTAATTACTAATCTTGAGCCATTTGTGCCAGTACAGTGCGATACATCGAAGTTGTGGACTTACAGTTCCACAGACTTTATGCAATAGTTTTGCGTTTGTTTGTGACAGGTATTTTAATGTATGGTCTGGATTTTAATGTTTGATACGGACCAAAATCAATGTAGGCCTCCCTTTTCACTGTAGAGACAGTATTTACTGTTTACTCCTCAAAACTTGTTAAACAACCAAGTATTCTAACATTGATTAATTTACACAGCCTCTACATTTTTTGTTTGCTTCAATGACCGGTCAACACTGTCAATGTTGCACATGAAAAAATAAAATAAATAAAATTGTTATACACGATCAGCATGAAGCAACACATTGGATTAATGGAATACACAATTCTAATGTAAACTGATCATTTACAGTTGAGCGAAATATGCGGCTCTCATAGGCTTGTTTGTGTCTGCGATTGGTCCTGCAGGGTGCACAAACCGCCTATTTTGCTTCACACTAGATTGGGGAAACCCTGGGGTGATTTAATGAATTAATAATCACCGTCGTGACATCTCGTATCTAGATCGCAATTGTTAGGTTTAGTGAATCCATGTAATAAAAGGAAATCTATGGCATGGGGAACTTTCTTCGTAGTATAGGCCTCTGTTTTGTAGAGAAAAATCAATGTGGCACACCCAAGTTTTTAGATGCACCCACATATTTTGTTCTGGCTACACTACTGCCACAAATTTAAAAATGGGCAAGTAAAATATGTATCATGTATTTCTTGATAAAAAAGTAATAGGCCTATATGATCGCATTTTGCAACTTTTGGGACTACTGATTTCTTTTTTATTTCTTGACCTGCAATGTAGTAACTGTAAAACACTAACTGTAGGCTAGTTATACCTATATGATGAAATTATTATGATTTCTCGTGAAGCTATGTTAATTTTTATGTGAACAATGCACTGCCACTTTAATTCAGTGCGGTGCAGCACAGCAAAAATAGACTCTGTTCGGAAACGATCGCTGCACTGCTGTATACGCACCGCTCCTGGAACGGATCACCGGACCGCATCGGCATGTAGTGTGAAAGCTCGAGCCTGTTAACATGGGCACGGAAAAATATACGGACTGCATACGCACCGCAGACGGAGTATGTCTGAAACGGGCGTTAGTCGTCTCACAGTACAGACATAGCAATTTATTATCCTGGCCACATCTGCAGTCCTCATGTCTCCTTGCAGCATGCCTAAGGCACGTTCACACAGATGAGCAGGGACCCTGGCCATCTTTCTTTTGGGGTTTTTCAGTAGAAAGGTCTCTAGAGTCCACAGTTTACACTACAGTGTCCTAAAAAAGTGACTTTTTGTTTTTTGCTGAGTTCATATTTCGGGAAAATATCTCATGAACATGGATTTAATTAACATGGATCAATCACACTTTATATTTTGCTCCATACCTCGTTCTGCTTTAATTGACCCAGGAAGTAGGCAATGGAGCTGGGGATGATGGTGTTCATGGTGACGAAGAGGTTAATGCACACGTAGCTGATGAAGGCCATCTCTGGATCCTTAAAGATTCCTGACAGCAGGTACATCCACGGAAACGTGGCAAACCTGAAAATCAGATGGCAAGATGAAACGTGTCTTAATTTTCAACGCTAGCTAGCACACATGCTAATTTGTTCAGGATAATGTGGCATCTTGTGATATTAGGACTAAGTGGATGAGGTGTGGATTATTCAGAATATGGCACTATGTAGAAGAGTTCTTCTCTCATCACTAGCTCAGACCGAGACACTTTCCACCCACTAAATAGAGTTACTAGCTACTGTAGTACAATGCATTTTTAATTATCTGGGTTCCGAGATTAATTCACAGTCGTTGAATGCATGAAAATCTCTTTAGAGTTAAATCTTTGGAATGACTGAAACAAACAATTAAGTCAAAACTTAGAAAAATGTAATAATAAATAAATAAAAAATCCAACATTTTAAGAATGGTAAACATTCAAACCACAAGAGTTAAAAGAGAAGAAGATAAATGACTTCCTCTATCCCCTCGTGGAGTACATTCCTCTTACTCTAAATGATCTGCCTTCTTCGTTTGATTGGGGTGCCTGGGTCAAGGTAAGTATGGTAAGTTGGGAGAGCAGGAGGGGGGGTGCAGAGCGAGGAGATGATAATGCGTAGAGAGTGTGAGGGCTGTGTCAGTACGGCAGTGTAGGAGAGACTATTAGCTCCAATCCATGCCTTACAGAGCGGACAGACAGACAGACAGCACACTGAAGTAGGTTTTGTCTTGAGGGAACCGCTTCACATCCTGCCTTTCAGAATATATTGAAGCCAGCATCAGAGCACTCTGCGTCCCAATGCTAGTTTGCCTCTGAAGCTAAGCAGGGTCGGTGCTGCCCAATTCTGGGTATAAGACCAGATGCTGCTGGAAGTGGTGTTCGAGGGCCCCGGAGGAGGAAATTTTCACTCAGGTCTTACAATCAAATCTCAATGCCCCAGGGCAGTGAAGGGGACACTGCTCTTTGTAGTGTGCCATCTATTGGATGGAAGATTCAACAGGTATCCTGAATCTCAGTTGTCTCTTAAGATACCATAACACTAATTGCAACAGTAGCTGTGTTAACCCCGGTGTCACAAATATATTTCCAATCTGTCCCTCATACTGTACCAACATTGCTACCTAATCATCCCCAGCTTACAATTCATTCCTCCTCCTCCCTCAGGTCGTTGATGTAAATGAAAATGGGTAATCAGTTAACCTGGTAATATAACGATAACTGTATATTGACATGGGTTTGCAAAAATAAATGATTTTTGTCTGTGATAAAACCTCACCACCTACTGGAGTTGCAGTGTTGGAGAGCTAGCGGTATAGTACCAAATGAAAGCAAATTCGATTGTCCATCTCTGGAGGAGGAAATGTGTGTAGTTTGTGCGACTGTGCGCTACTGAGCTAAAGGATGCTGTGGAAGAAGCCACTTGCCAAGTGTGTGTGCGCATGTTGTACGTGTACTCACCCAAACATGACCAGCAGAAGACTTACAGCAGCCAGGTTCAGCTTGTCAGTAAAAGCTGGGAGCTGAAAAGCTGCTATTGTGACAATTGACAGAATCACTGGGATCATGTATAAGGCCTAGAGAAACAGGAACAGATGTACCAACACACTGTTTTATACTGAGAAACAGGAACAGATGTACCAACACAATGTTTTATACTGAGAAACAGGAACAGATGTACCAACACACTGTTTTATACTGAGAAACAGGAACAGATGTACCAACACACTGTTTTATACTGAGAAACAGGAACAGATGTACCAACACAATGTTTTATACTGAGAAACAGGAACAGATGTACCAACAAACAGTTTTATACTGAGAAACAGGAACAGATGTACCAACACAATGTTTTATACTGAGAAACAGGAACAGATGTACCAACACACTGTTTTATACTGAGAAACAGGAACAGATGTACCAACAAACAGTTTTATACTGAGAAACAGGAACAGATGTACCAACACAATGTTTTATACTGAGAAACAGGAACAGATGTACCAACACACTGTTTTATACTGAGAAACAGGAACAGATGTACCAACACAATGTTTTATACTGAGAAACAGGAACAGATGTACCAACACACTGTTTTTTAC